>PVJD01003641.1:0-157697 GCA_004026545.1 Mormoops blainvillei | reverse complement strand
GGGGTAGGTGGTGTGCAAGTCATAGATTAAAACCACTGCAGATAAATATCTCAGAGATCAGATTTTTATCTGAGCTCCAAGCAGCCCTCGAGTCTCCAGAGGTGCTCAGAAAATGTCAAGAGAAAATACGCCGCTTCAAGGTTAGCGGCACTTTTTCCTGCATTTTCCATCAGGCCTGGGAGCCAAGAACTGCCTGTTCCGTCCTCAGTTCCCAGCCAAGCTATAAACTCACGTCGCTGAAGAACACTTAAGGAGAATTGTTTTCCCCTCACTGTCTACGTAGCAGGTGACTTTGTGAATGGACTTGAGAGGCGACCCACGGATGGAGGGGATTGTGTTCTGCTTCATTTAACCTGGAAACTGACAGTGTCTCTCCCTCTCTCTCTCTCTCCAAGATTTCTCTTAGCTTTGATGGTTAGCTGACCATTCCTCAGACTTCTGTTGTGTTTTCTTTATTATTTATTAGTAGTATGGGTTGGAGGGGGAGGGGGAAGCATCAATTTGTTGTTCCACTTATTGATTCATTCATTGGTTAGTTCGTTTTTTTTAAAGATTTTATTTATTTATTTATTGTTAGGCAGAGGGGAAGGAAGGGAGGAAGAGAGGGAGAGAAAGATCAAATGTGTGGTTGCTTCTCACGCGCCCCCTACTGGGGACCTGGCTGGCAACCCAGGCAGGCGCCCTGACTGGGAATCGAACTGGCAACCCTTTGGTTCGCAGGCTGGCACTCAATCCACTGAGCCACACCAGCCAGCGCTCATTGGTATGTGCACCCAGACATTGATATGCCCTGATCTGGGATCGAACCCGCAACCTTGGCTCATCCAGATGATGCTCTAACAACTGAACTACCCGGCCAGGGCTGCACACATCTGTCTTCATCACCATCAACCCAGTCCACACAGGAGGTTCCGCACCTTTGAGGACAGGGGCGGAGTCTGACCCCCATGTACCTTCTGGCCTAGTCCAGTGCCCAGCCAGGAGAAAAAGCGCCCACTGGGCGAAGGTCGATGCGGTAAAGGAAGAAGATGGAGTTACAGGGATGCTTTTGTGTGTGCGTGTGTGCAGTAAACCCTTTCCGTGACCTGGGCACACGTCAGAGAGACCTTCCCTTTCTCAGTAAATTCAGAGCCCCTTCCGACCCTCTCTCCGTAACTCACTCCCTGCGACATAAGGAAGACTGCCCTTTCAAAGGTAACGGGCTGCTTTATTTGGCGGTGATCTTCCCAGCAAATCCATTTAGGAATTTGGGATGATAAACATGTCAGCTCTACTTGGTGCTTTCTTCTCAATGTGGCATGCTTCCCTGGTCCCCAACCCTTGGGGAAAACACTTCCCTACAGAGCGGGGGGTTGGCGGGGGGAGATGGAAGCAGACACCCTCCCAGTGCCAATGTGTCCTCTTCTGCAGGTGGTCAGTTTGGAGAGAAAGAGGATTTGGCAGGCGACAGGCCTTTCTGGGGACGCGCCCAGGAGATTTCTCACCACAATGGCCCAATCGAACCTTGCGTCTGGCTTCCTCCTGCTTCATTAAGATTTTTCTATTCTGTTCCCTCTGTCATTCTTCTTGGGAAGCGGGCCATTTCCAAAGGAGTGCGATGACTCTAATTTTGCGCTTTCAGAAAGCACACAAGCAAAATTTGGGTATGTGTGGCTGCGTGGACTTGGCATATATCCACAGTATTGACTGGTAATTGTGACTATCCAGGGCACTGAAAAGAATCAGGCCTGAAAGGGATACATTCTCTCTGCTTCAAGCCCAGCCATCTCTCCCTGTCCTTGGTCATGTACATGACTCAGCAGGGGATGTAGCTTTTAAAAAGTGAAGGCCCAGCCCTGGCTGAGTGGCTCCGTTGGCTTGAGCTCCGTCCAGTAGACCAAAGGGCAGCGGTTCGATCCCTGGTGGCGGATGCACGTGGGAGGCAACCCATCAAGGCTTCTCTCTCACACCGATGTCTCTCTCTCTCTCTCTCTCTCTCTCTCTCTTTCTTTCTCCCTTCCTCTCTCCCTAAAAGCAATGGAAAAATGTCTTCCAGTGCTGATAAAAAAAATAATCATGAAAAGTAAATAAAATAAAGACACACCAAAAGACAGAAGTTTAGGGTGAATAAGACACCTGGGGACAACGAGCGAAGTCTCCTGCTGCTGTCACATCAGTCAACCTCCTTCCCACACTCTCTGAACTTAGTGCACAGCGTCCGAGGCGGTGGGACCATTATTCTGAAAGATCCAGCTATTCCAACCCTCTTGTTGTTTTCCTTGAAAAAAATGAAAAAGAATTAAAATGGAAAAACTGGCTATCTCCCGAACACATGCTACATGGCACGTGGATGAACCTTGAAGACAGTATACTGAATGAAATAAGCCAGACCCAAGAGGAGAGAGTCTCTGTGCTTCCTCTCATGCAAGGTCACACCTGTACAGACAGAAAGTAGAATGGTGGGGGCCAGGGACTTGGGGGAGGAGAAAATGGAGAGCTAGTGTTTCATGGGTCCCGCCCGAGTCCCAGTTTTGCAAGATGGAAAATATTCTGGAAGCTGATGGTGCTGATGTTTATACAACAATGTGAACGTTCTTAGCAACACGAAACTGTCCACTTAAAAATGGTCTCAGTGATAAATTTTATGTTATGTATATTTCATCACAATTTAAAAATGATTTTAGAAAGTTTTCAGTAGCTATCTTTGCTTGAATATCTGCAGTGGAAAATACCTCACTCCTTCACTAGAAAATCCAACTTAATTTTGGGTAGCACGGATTGCCGTAAAATTTTCTGTCTTTTTTTAAATTTTTGGTTGAAATAAATTTCTTCTGAACTTTTAATAGTGTATAACATCTTCCACACAAGTGTGTTTCAACATCCAAATTTTGCTGTCACATTTTTCCTAAACCCCCTGCTCTAAGAAAGAATTCCTTCTCTTTTTCCAGTGGTTCTTCGCATTGTTATATGTTCCCAGATCTGGCCTATGTCAATCTTTGCTTCTGTTCTACCTAATTAATATCCCTGTTAAAACAGGCTGTTCAAGGCGAGCATGGAGGGAAATACCCTCCATGTTTCTAAATACAGTGCTTCTAGTAATACACCCTAATATGCCATTCTATTTATAAGTCACCAGAGGTGAATGTATAATACCCTCCATGTTTCTGAACACAGTTCTCCTATTCATACATCCTAATATGCCATTCTACTTTTAAACACTTGGGGCAGAGCTTTATCTCAGTTATAACTGCCACATGACCACCAATGACATTCTCCTGTCATGAATTACCTCCCTCTAGGAGGTGCCGCGGCAGCTCACAGACCCTTGCCAGTGAGGTGGAAGGGGTGGCGGGCAACATGCAAAAGGAGACTGATAATTAGCAGGCAGGAGACATGGGCGGTGACGCAATGGGGACCAGAGGTGGGATGGTCTAGAAGGGTCCCATGATGAGTTATGACAAAGGAGGCTTAGGGTCGACAAGGGATTCAGATGATATTCTTGTCTTGATTGCTTGATCCCTCAGAGGCTAGTCTGCGTGGCGTCTGTTTCTCGTCCCCACCCCTCTTAGCTCTGTCAATCTCATGAAAGAAAGTGATGGCCCAGCTATGACCAAGTAGAGCCCATTCTGAAACTCATCAGTCCACCCTTTTGTCGAACTGAACTTCTGCTGTCACATCTTCCTGTCTGGCCTCTCTGTCACCTGCGACCAGTACTGGCCGTTCATCTTCAAGAAGAACAAGAAAACCACTGTTTGCATGCAGATGTCCTCAGGTACGCAGTAGGTGTTCGGGAAATGCCGATGGAATGAGCGAGCGAGTCACTGAGTGAATAGCACACTAATTCGCTGTAATCTAGGGGATCCGTGCGTTTCTTAAGTTTGGTGTCTCAATCTTGTCCCTAGGGAGCTACTGGGAAACCTAGTAATTGTGACCCTTTGCGAAAATTAACTCAAAAAGGATGGTAGATCTAAATATAAAAGGCAAAACTCTAATGCTCCTAGAAGATAACACAGGAGAAAACTCAGATGACTTAAGACGAATTTTGTAGGTATGCCACCAAGGGAGAGAACGTGAAAGAAATAATTAATACACTGGGCTTTATTAAAATTAAAAACCTCTGTTCCAGGAAAGACAATGTCAAGAGAAGAGAAGCCACAGGCTGGGAGCGAAGATTTGAAAGAGATCCACCTGAGAGAGGACTGTTATTTCAAATATACGAAGATTCTTAACGCACAGCAATAAGGAAGTAAGCACGCCAATTAAAAAAGAGGCTCATGACCTTCCCAGGGAGCACACCAAAGAAGGTAATCGTGAGCGCAGGAAAATGGCCCCATGTCATATGCCATCAGGGAGATGCCAACAAAACGAAGCGAGGCACAGCGGCACGCCTATCAGAATGACCAAAGACTGCAACATTGAGAACATCAAATGCTGACGAGGATGTGGAGCGACAGGAGCTCTCATTCCTTGCCGGTGGGACGCAAAATGCCACAGCCGCTTTGGAAAAACAGTTTGGCAGTTTCTTATACAACTAAACATATTCTTACCGTGGGGTCTGGGTATCACACTCCCTGGTACTTACCCGAAGGAGCTGAAAACTCATGACCACACGAATATCTGCTCTTGGCTGCTTATAGCAGTTTTATTTATAATTGCCCGCACTTGGAAGCAACCAAGATGTCCTTCTGTCGGTGAGTGGATGAATAAACAGTGGTGCGTCCAGACAATGGAATACTATTCAGCACTAAGAAGACATGAGCTCTCGAGCCGTGAAATGCCATGGAGGGACCTTAACTGCCTATTACTGAGTGAAAGAAGCCAACCTAAAAAGGCTGCATACTGTGTGATTCCAGCTCCGTGGTGTCTGGAAGAAGCAAAACTACGGAGAAAACCCCAATATAAACAATAGACTCTAGGTGATAATGATGTGTCCATATGGGTTTATCAAAGGTAGCAAATATGCCATTCTGGTGGGGGATGTTGGTAATGGGGGAGGCTATGCATTTTGGGGAGGGGCGCAGAGGGTATACGAGAACTCTCTATACCTTCCCTCAATTTTGCTGTGAACCTAAAAATGCTTTTTTTTTTTTTTGTAAGTCTTTCAGAGTAGTTAAAATAGTTGTGGGTTCCCAGAGTTTGGCGACCACTGTTGAATTTGAATCTGTATTTTTAACTAGCAACCTGAAAGTTCATGGTGCTTCCGTTCCATTAGCCAAAAAGCCCCCTGATGATCATAACGGCTTCTCCGTCTTTATCTTGCACTGTCTAATGTTATTTGCTCCGAACGTCTGTCATCTCTCAGACCAAGCTTTTCCTTCCCGTTGTCTCCCTCCGAGAACCATAAGCAAGAAAGACCGGAGATGTCATCCCCGCTGACGAAAGGAAGCTTCTCAGTTTGCCGAAATAGATAAAAATGGGATAACCCAAATCAGGCAGCTAGGGCGAAAGATCCTCAAAGTTTATTGGGATCTGGAGAGGATTCTGTCTCTGTTGTCTGCACGAAGACACTAATAGCTAGTCCCTGGCTTGTTCCTCGGCTCTCATCAGCATTAATGTACAAAGAGCAATGTGTCCCAAGGAGTCTAAGTTCATGAAGCACGTCTGCAGTGACACTGGCAAGGAGTGATATCTGCTTTGGGGACAAAGATGCAATATAAAATCCCCCATTCTCATTTCCTATCTCGACACGCCATACAACCCTTCCACAAAAGGGGCCGAAATCACTTTTGGACAATCTTCTTACAACGTGTGAATATCTAATATCCCAGGCACAGGGTCAGCTAATATATTCTAGTGTTCGCGAAGGAATTTGCCGACCACTGACAGCCCTGGGTAACACTTAATTTTACTATTGCATATTTATGAAATTAATGATGTAACACTCACCAGCCCTCCTAACTTTAACTCTGATGATGGGATTAGGTCCCGTGGGGATGTCCAGTCATTAAGTGCGGATTTAAACGCAAGAGGAATCTGAAATTGTGAGGAGGTGACAGAGGGAGACCAAGTTGTATATTAAGTACAGGAGCTTAATGAGGACAAAGTAAAACAAGGCTTCATATTTAGAGAAGTGACCCATGCCCACTATTATGATCAAATCTCAAATCCTCTAACTCCATGTATGCCTCATGTCCAGACTAATATGCCCACTGTGGACCCGTGCCTCGTTATAAATATCTGAGAGCTGCAAAATGTGTGTACCCTAGAAACAAGAAAGAAGGAAAGCAAAATCCCTTACTGACCTGTCCACGTTTTGTTAGCTAGAAAGAAGGATTTTAATATGCTCTTATTAAAAATATCATAATTGTTTATGGATCACAGTTCTTTCCTGCGGATACATGTAACCTTGTCATTAACAGCTGCAGGCAGCCAGTTGGAAAATGTTAAAGCCTTTTCTCATTTCTTTGCCATCCCACACCAGATTAAGGAGCAGTGAGACTCGGGGACCGACCTCACAGGTCTCTACAACCATGACAAGGTTCTGAATATTCTCTCAAAGTGGAACAGCACAGTAGAGTTGAGTGTCTGTCTAACTTCTCTTGGGGCTGGAACAAACGTAAAATCAACCTTCTTGTCCCAGGGGCCCTTGAATGAGAGCCGCCAGTGAGGAGTTCACAAGCACCGCCTTAGCTTGGGAACCTCCATCAAGTTTCCCTAATACAATTCATCTGATGCATAGACCCTGGTTGGCAGGTTGGAAAAGCAACCGGGTGTTGGATGGCACCCGGTTGGCGGGTTGGAAAAGCTGTTGGAACTCACACAGACCAGAACAGGAGTCCTGGGCGTGGAAGGAAGAAACAGTGGCATAAATGTCACAATTGCTGTGGCAGCTCCGAATAATTTCTGGTGATTAAACAGCCATCATTCTGGAAAAGGGCCTTGAGACCTTTTTAAGCTAAATGTAGTACTTAGGAATTTATCTAAGTGTGACATTGAAAAGCAGCTTACTTTTGATATTGTATGTTATGCACAATCAGTAATATGTTATATAAGATCTATTGGAAAGTATAATATAATTGATTCATTTGCTACATTTAGTAACACTTAGTTGCAGCAAGAATTTAGTAATTTCAATGCAAAGCCTACATTTTACTTCCGCAGACGCACTCACCGACTGGGAATTTCGGTGCTATCATGAGGCAGATTCTAAGAGGCCACTTCTGTTTTTACAGTGGAGAATTAATGCCAAAGAAACGGGCCCTGACCTATCAAGATGGAAGTAACTAAAGCATATTTATGACAATTGTCCCTCCAAATTAAGACGACATGGCAGTGACTCTTGGGGAATGCAACCAGGAGGCTATGGAATCCGGGAGCAGCGCAGCCATAATTTTGTGACCAAATTAACACAACCTTTACTATTGAAATTGTGAGCGAAATCCTAAAAGATAATAATCATGCTAAATAATAAGGACCCAGTAAAACATTTCCAGCGCTTTACCTATGATGTGCTCCTTTATCTCAGGCTGCTAATAAGTTTATTTGGGAGAGTGACTAAACTCTCCGTTTCTGCCTTTCTCTGTTTCGTCTTTAAAAGCGACCATTTTTTCGCTCTAACCACTAATCTAGTTATTAAACGGACTCCGCCACGTCTGGCTTCTTGGAAAAGAACAATGTGGCCCGTGATGGAGATGGTTCAGAGCAGACTGATGACTCTATATGCCACGTCCCGGCTCGGTGACCCACAAATCTCCTTTGATATGCCAGGCAGGAGAGAGAGCTTGAAAGGACCAGGAGAAGAGAGGCCCGATGAAGCCATCATGTGACAAGAATCCTAAGACTGCTGCGGCCAGAGAAAGAAAAGCGAGAACGGGGAAGCGGCGCGCGATGCGGGCGCGGCTGATGGAGACGTCGGAGGCCTCCCGGGTGACCCGCGTGGCCCAGGCAGCGCGCGCCAGGCCGGGCCGGGAAGCAATCTTCGATAAATTAGAGAAATCTCCATGGAAATTAGCATGAAACATTTTCTAATCTGCCGCTTTTCACTGCCGACAAGGGTCACTGGTTTAGCTTCCCTCTTATTTTATTACTCGCCAGCCACCCTGGGTTTGCAGCCCATCTGTATTGTCGCCTTCCTCGGATTCTTAACCCTTTTAGACGGTCTTCCCTGAAAAGGGATATTATTATTGTTAATATCACTAATGATGCCACTCCTGTTGCCACGACTGTCATTGCTATCAAGCCACCGGGACTGTGTCTTCTGCTAATGCCACCACCAGACACAGCACATGTGCAGAGGGAACCTCAGAGGGCAACCCCAGTCCTTGCTAATCCCTAAGCAAGACAGTACCCCCCTTTGGCAAACCCATCTGCCGGGTGGCTGGGCGACACCGCTGCCTGGCTTTCCTGTGCGCCTGCGCCTGTCAAACGCTGTCACCGGCCAACAGGGTGGCAGACCCCTGCCCTCGGCCGCACCTCTAACGTGTGGGGTCGCCCTGAAGCCCACATCTGGGCCGCCAGGGGACACAGCGCCCCACACAATTGGGGGGGGGGGGCTGTGAGCGCACGACCACGCGCTCTTAGGCAAGTCACCTAACCTCTCTCAGCCTCTCCTCACTCGTTAAAATGCGGCTGATACATCTTCCCAAGGCTGTGGAGAGCATTATGGGATGCGGGGCGAGTGAAAACGCATGGGCTAAATAGATGTCCAGGAAACAGCTATTGGCATTAGAAATGAGACCCACGCACCCTGCAATAATTTGTTTTTTATTTAGATGTAAACTATTAAGATGTGAGATCCCTTCCTTAGGTTTCTTGCTCATTGAACACCTCTAAATGGAGCCTTGGAGCATCAGGACTCAACTTTTACAAATAAACCTTTAAAAAAAGGGGGAAATAAGGCATGTTTGGCGTGCTCCCGTGCACTAGGTGTATTTACAGACACTGGTTAATTTGTACAGCGACTCAGTTCTGGTAAATTCTTAGCAGTCAGAGGCTCTGCTATCATTATTGATCTCTCTATTGGTAGTTCCTCGCATAGTTCCTGACCCAGTAGAAGCCCGTTTGTTGCCGGCGAACGCTTCTGGGTTGTGTGTTCTGCACTGGAACCCTATGTGTCTCATTTCATCTCAAGAACTTGGCAAGCCAGGCATTGTTCCCAGTTTGTAGATGGGAAAACAGTTGAGAAAGGAAGGGAACTTGCCGGCATTTGCGCCTTTAACGTTGCCCCACCACCACCGCCACTACCCCCATTCCTTGATTTCGGTAACTTGTCTTTTCTTAACTTCTTATTCTGGTCATCTTTTAAAAAGTGAGCTTCTGACTTCGCTGTTTTCTCCATAGTGTGTTCCTTTCAACTTCGTGGACATAATTTTGCTCATAATGACAGTTCCTTTCCTTTTGTGTTTTGGGGAGCTTAATTTGCACTTCTGTTTCTAACTTTACCAGAGGACCCCTAGGGTCATTGATTTTTCAGTCATTCTTCTTTTCTAATAAAGGCTTTCAAGGCTCATTCCCTTCCAGGCACTAAGTTGCCTCCCATATGTGTTGAAAAGTTGCCTTTTCATTATCATTCAGCAGAAAACATTTTCTAATATCCATCGTGAATATTCTTTGACCCATGGACTTTGTAGAAATGTATTGATAAATTTCAAGTAGTGCAACTTTCCCAGTTTTCTGTTCCTATTGATTTTTAGTGTAATTATATTGTGGTTAGAGAATACACTCTCTCTGATTTTGACCCTTAGAAACTTGTCAAGGATTATTCTGTGGCTCGGAATATAGCTTTGACTTGTTGAGTGCAGATTTGGATGTATGTACATAAGATCCAGTTTGATAATCATGTGATTGAAATCACCTATATGCTGACTAATTTTGTCTCTTCTGTAAGTTACTGAACAAGGTCATTAAAATCTCACACACTGTAAGTAAATCTATTTCTCCCACTAGTTCTGTCAATTTCTCTTTTTTGAGGCTATAATTTTAGGTGGAAGTGATCAAGTTCAAACCATTCTTTAAGCTCTTGTGGGGGCTAGTCCGTTTCTGACTCACCTGCTATAGAGTGCTTTTCAGTGGAAATATAATGTGAACTATGTATGTCATTTCAAAGTATCCAATAGCATGTCTAAAAAGTACAAAGACAAAGGGGAAAGTAATTTTGTTATTACTGTATTTATATATTCAAAATGTTAGTCCCTCCACACATGTGAAATTTAACTGAGATATTTAACATTCATTTTTGGACTAAGACATCAATGTCTGGTATATATTTTACCCTTATAATACATCTCAGTTGGGACTGGGTATACTTTATATGCTCAAATGGCACATTTTATAGATGGGGCTCTATTGAATGATGAATCTCTTACTCCTAAGTTATAGCTCTTTGATGGCGCCTTTCCTTGGAGGATCCTGACTTCCAATTTTATTTTCTCAGCTTAATTTCCAGAATCTCTTGGCTTCCCAGACTTTAAATTTTTTTTTATTGATTGATGAGAGAGAGAGAGAGAGAGAGAGAAAGAGAAATATCAGTTTGTTGTTCCACTTATTGATGCACTCATTGGTTGATTCTCATATGTGCCCTGACCGGGGATCGAACCTGCAACCTTGGTGTATCAGGACAATGCTCTAACAACTGAGCTACTTGGCTAGGTCTTTGGCTTTCTAGGCTTTGACCACTACTTTGTGTTTGACTTTGGCTTTCTAGGCTTTGACCACTACTTTGTGTTTGACTTTTTAGCTTCTTAGCTCTGAATCATCGAATGCCTGGATGTGAAACTATGGAACAGAATTTCAGGCGCACCTAAACATGCTTAATTCTTTCTGGCATCTTGGTCTCGCAAGTCCTGGCTGCCTGGGCAGCCCGGAACTCCAAGATTCTGTCTCCCCTGTCCTACGAGTGCCAAAAACTCTGCTCAGAGCCCTCACTTCTTCCTGCCACTCTCCACTTAATTTTGTTGTCTCTTGGACCTGTGTCACTTACTAATTGGCAAATAACTCAAGTGAAACATCATAGAAGGTCAGGTTCACTGCTGTGGACTTTCATTTTTCCCTAGATCCTGGCATGAAAATGTTTTGGTAGCTCTCCAATACTTCAACAGATTTTTTGTTGCAGTTGTATTTTTTTTTCAGCTCTTCTAGTTATTTTTGGTATCAGATTTGGTCTGCACTGAGGTATAACTTTACCATTTCTCCATTTTTATTCTACACTGCTGATTTTTAAAATCGCTTCAAATATGTCGTGGTTCACAGAGTAAAAATTTTACACTGTGTATGAGACTGTAGCAGGTATTACTTTGATCAGTTTTTACGACCTGAAAAATTGTCTGCTCCCCATTTTTTTCCTTGAAAAAGACAGATGCTCCTGGTGTCAAATCTACAGATATCTGAGTACGCATCACAGAACCAATATTTATCAAAACACACAGTAACACTTTACAGGGATAGATGTTACACTCAATGATTCACTGGTCAAATGAAGACAAGTGGATTTCAGGGCTTGAATCAATACCGATACCTAGAGTCGCTAAGGGAAATCTCAAGAAAAGGATAAAAAGAAAATAATCTCTAAAATAAAGACAATTTATAGAAACTATCTCTAAGTAAGAAAAGAATATGGAATCTTGTTAGGACTGTATCTGATTTGCTTTTCAGATAGAACATAAACAAGGCTGTCCCTCTAGCTGGGCCCCTGTAACTTACATATGCTTGAAAATCAGTGCTAGTTTCTTTTGATAATGAGGACATTTATTAAACAGGTTAGGATCTTTCTGGTACAAGTACTGGAAACCTAACAAAAAGTGGTTTAGACAATAATGACTTTCATGTGTCATACAGTAGCCATTCCAAGGGTAGAGCAGTTCAGGGATGATTCACTGACTTAATGATATTATCATGAACCAGGCTCTTTTTGTCTTCCTGCTTTGCAAATCTTAACTTGCTGACCTTTATTCTTATTTTTCTTGGTTTCAATATGGCTGCTACAGTTCCAGGCCCGATATTCTCTCACAAAACCTTCCAAAAATAACGAATGTTTCTTCTCCTTTATCTTTTTCTTTTGTTTTTTTTTTTTAATTAATTTTTTTCGGAGGTGACAATGGCTAATAAACTTATGTAGGTTTCAAGTGTACAATTCTTTGACGCATCACCTGTCCATTGCACTGTGCGCCCACCACCCCAGTGTCCCCTCTCATTTTAACAGCAAAAGAGACTCCACTGAAATCTCATTGGCCAGGGCTCTGTCTCAGACTTACTTCTGAAACGGTTGTTGGCAACAGGGTCATAGAATCACCAAGGCTCAGACCAATTGGCACTTGCGTTGGTTTTTTTGGGTTTTGGGTTTTTTGTTTTTTTTTTTGCTGTGCAGAAAGGCACCATGTCTTATGAAGTAGATGACTACTGGGAAAAAGGGGACAAGTATGGAGGATTCGATGTCTATAGGCACTTGACTGCACTTGCCATATTCATTTTAGATAACTTTTGTAAAGATCAGGTGATCGCCTCGCTGGGATTTAACGGGCATAACACCAAAGCTCGCATGGTAATATTTCAGCTTCCTTCTCTATCTTCATCGCTGGTACAGTGCATCCAATTACTAAACATTCTCTAAGATCGGGCATTATTTAATTATTCAGAACCTTAACCGAATCTGTTAAATGATGTAAAATTCCATGCAGTTTTTTTTAATTTTTTTATTTTTAGCATTAGTTACCCGAAAGTGACTTCTAGGGTGCTGTCTTAAGAGGACAAAGACCAACTATTTATATGAAACTGATCAATAGGAAGACATCCAGGGGATCTGACTGTGGCGTGTTTGTCAGGAGCACAAATGTCATAAAAACAGAAGACTTAACTTCAGGAGGGACTTATTAGCAGTCAGACATAGCGCACGGTTCTCTGCAGACACGCACCGTCTGTGCCAAGCTTTCGCGATGCTATCTTAATGAATAGAGGAAGAACTCATTTTGAATCTGTAAAGTTTGCCAAGTTGAATAATGACACTGACTACTGGGCGGGAGGGTGAATGAAAAAGAAAGCGTCCTCAAATTTTCCATGTTTCTTGCTCGTATAAAAATATCATTTCTCTCCCAAACCTTCCTCCCCCTGACACCCGACCATTGTACTTCCTATCAAGAAATAGATAAAAATATTAATTTCCCCCATGTCTGTTGTAGTCTATGAATGGCCATGTTTATTTATAACCAAGCTGGCGCTGTTGGGCTGCAAGCCGACTCCGGGGGGGAGGTCCCCGTGTCTGTTGATTCGACCTACATAACACGTAAGACAGCATCACATGCCGAAAGGTGCTTTGCCATCAGTGTCAGGAGCTTAGTGGTGAAAACCAAAATCATAATGAGTTTTATATTCCTTTACGTTGAATAAACAGGAACTCCTCATTGAAGGGACAGGTATGGTCACAGGAAAAGCACGATCTTGCCATTATCGTCTCATAAACAGCAACAGAGGAGATCAGGTTAAAGAACGGAAGGAAACATGGAAAAAAAATATGATTAGATAGCAATAAATTGATATTTTGTTACATATAAATATGCATAAGACTGTACATCTCTGTGTAAACAGTGCAATATATAATTACTCATACACACCCATGTATAAAACTGTGCAAGTGATCACAGAATACAAGTAGTATTTGAAATCCATATTAAATACATGTTTCTGTGAGGAAAAATGATGCAGCCTGGCTTATAGGGTTTCTGTGTTAGCATCCAGTTCCCAGACACCCAGCCAGTCCTTGCAGGGTGTAATGAGTTTTTGTATTGTACGGTCCCTTCTGGTGGACACTAAATCGGACATCTATTAGTGGGAGGAGCCTGATTGGTCTTGGCAGAGGGGCAGTTCTTGATGTTAAGCCATCTCAAACATCTGAACTTATTCCATGGCCACTGGAAGTATGTAAGCAGCGTGAGGGTACTTCAGCAAAGCCACTATCGATTATCAAAAGTGTCCTCTGCCATGGGCGTGACCTTTGGTAAGCACTTCAAAATAACCTCACAATCTATCATTTTTCGGAACGGCACACACCCCCTCCCTAAACCCCCTTGTTACTGATTTCCAAACCTGCCCCTCCAATCCCCTGATCACCTGGACCTGCCCTTAAGGCAGGTCACCAGATCGCTAGAAAACCCACTGTGGTGGTCTAAGCCCTTGTGTTTTGCGGGGATTTGGCTCCAAACCTATGGCCCGCCTACATCCCGCCAAGGCATTTAGAATGCCTGTTAATCCTTTCTCTGCAAGGCGCTAATGACATGGCATTATTGGCGTAGTTAGCAGACCAACAAATATGGCTGTCCTTGTACGTTCGTGTTGAACAAGCTTCTGCTGAGATGTTCTGTTTACGAGGAGCGAGAGAAGAAACATTCCCAAACCCACAGACACACCACAGGTGCCAGCCTGCGTGCCGAGCAGAGAAGCCACATCTGGAAGAGCAGTGGCAGCTGGAGTCAAATCCGTTTCATTGAAGATAATTAACGCTCGTTCTGTGAGGTTCGTCACTTTCTCCACCTCCTCTGTTGGGGAGATAAGTGGAGTTCTGTTAGGAATCGCCACTCTGGCGTCTCGCGAGTCTTTGATAGCAGCCCTAATCACTCTCCGGAGGGAACGATTCCTTGGGGATGGGCTGTTGCTTTTAATTTACTGTTTCATTAAGAACAAAAAGTGCCAGGGGACATAATCGTGTCATAGTAACCTTTACTTTGTGGGGCACAACAAGTTGCCGACGTGTGTGTGTGTGTGTGTGTGGTGTATTTTGAATATACTGTATAATTAAGGAAGAGAAACAATGACTTTGTGATCGTTCCAGCCAAATATTTATTTATTATCTGGTATCCGTAAGCCACCACCCTTATCTAATGGACCACAGTGTTATTTGGGGGTTTTATGAGCAACAGTGTTAGCACTGAGTTAGTACCCACTAATCCGGAAGGGGTCTGGGTATTTCTCTCTTCCCAGGGATAAATGGCTCCGTGTCCCTTTGAGTACCATGTGGAGAAACATTCAGGACATATACTTGGCCATTATTCCAGGGTTCAGGTATTGGGATTAGGTTTCGAATAAGGTCATTTCGAATTAGGTATATCGTTAGTTGCTCAAGGTTGGCCTAAGTTCTCCAGCCATGAAGTCCCACCACCTGCCAATACACACAACCTATCATTCGTATCCTTTAGAAACTCCTAGCCACTCTGAATCTGCTTTGTCCTAAGGGATCTCCAAACGAGGGGCCACGGTCAAAGACCCCTGAGGGCCTGTTCGCCACGTGGGCCTTTTTCTTCCAGAGATTAGATGTGAACACACAGTCTCTGCTCCCCCTGTGCCCCTTCTACCCACTGAAACCAAGAACCTATTTCAAGTGGCGTCTCTCTCACAAGCATCTTCAATCCTGAACAAATAACCACTAAGCGTGTGTCATAGACGTTCGTCTTATGACAATGTTTCTCTCAAAGCCTTAGTAAAGAGAGCGTCTCTGGTATTTGTCAGGGGACGTAGTTAAGAAATGATCTAGCCCTGGCTGGTGTGGCTCAGTGGACTGGGCGCCGGCCTGTGAACCAAAGGGTCGCCGGTTCATTTCCCAGTCAGGGCACATGCCTGGGTTGTGGGCCAGGTCTCCAGTAGGGGGCACACGAGAGGCAACCACACAGTGATGTTTCTCTCCCTCTCTTTCTCCTTCCCTTCCCCTCTCTCTAAAAATAAATAAATAAAATCTTTAAAAAAACGAAAAGAAAGAAAAAAATGATCTAGACTAACACGTGGTAAATGCATGCCAATCTTACCCCAAATGTTGTGAGTTTCCTCAATGTATTATACTGAATTTTTTTTCTGGCATTTCATGTTTTCTTTCTTGTAAGTGCAGGTCGCCTTTGAGCTCCAGGTTTCAGATATTAGGCCTTCATCCAGTCAGACAATTAAAATCCCTCCCAGGGAATCCAGTCAGCACACTGAAATCACCTCAGTTTGATCAAATCAAAAGAAATGATCTTCCCTCGTTTGAGAAACAAGCTCAGATCCATTCCTACACACATTTCCCAGGTTTTGGTCAACATGAATTAGTAAAGCCATATATATATATATATATATATATATATATATATATATATAAACACTCAGGAAGATTTGATTTTGTAATGTTCTCCAGGAATATTCTGGAAGATAATACTAGATACAGAAATAACGTAGACAAGAGAGTTCTTATGCAATGTGGCAGCATTGTCTAGTTCATGGGCCCCTGTCTCCATCGTTAAAGCCATCGATGGCAAATACGTTCCTTCTCAGGCTTGGCATCTCTCTGACCCCACCTTGTACCTCATTTTGCCCCGTCCCTGTTTTCCGCCTCATCCCTCCAGTTGGTTTTTCTGCTGCTGCTTCCAGTTTTCAAGGATTCACGTGAATGCGTTGAGCCCTTCCTGATAATTCAGGATACCCGCCGTGCTTTCAGGTTCGCTGGTGAGCAACCGGAATTCCGTCTGCAAGCTCCCTTGAAGTACCTAGATTAGTGTTTGGTTGTGTAACCAGGGGAAACGAATCTTGGGGGACACCTTTGGAATTCTGCCTACCACACACACCCACAAGATACGCCCCACAAGTGAGAGCAGACGCCTAACGGAGTACCCTCTCTCATACCTTAACCTTAGCGTCCAGGGAGCAGAGGTAAATAGAGCCTGGCCATGCAAACCTCTATGGTGAGACCTCATGTTGTGCTTATTCTAGCAGAATGGGCTTAGCCATCAAAGCAGCAAACAGATTCCAGTACTGAGTGGCCCCTCCACCAGCTAAATCGTGTCCATCTTAGAAGCAAACTTTCTTTTCTTCTTTGAATCGAGGCATTTCTTATTTTAAGTACATTAGTGAAATTAAACTATTAAATTCGCATCATTCAAGTTAAACTATCAAACTATGAAGTTTGCATTATTACTTCCTCTAATGCTCATCAACTAATTGAGGAATAATCTGCAAACAATTTCTTAATTAGCACTTGCCTCCCCTGAATGTTTGTTTTCATTGACTGACTTACCATTTAAATGTAAAAAAAAAAAAGGCCTGAAACATACAAATTTGGTTGTTCTTCTACATTTACTATGGACTTAATACCGTATAAGCACGTGATGTCATCAATTGTAAGAGTCCCCTAGGAAAATAATTATTAGGGTACATGGCAGTTTTTATGATAGAAAAATTCTCATCAAGTGTACTCAAACAGGCAAACTCATAAGTCAAAGTATAGCAAATACAAAACCACTTTTTTTCCTTTATTAGGATAATTATACTTGATTGGCAAATAAATGTCATATACTTGATGTTCGCTTTTCCACTTAAAGAGAGAGGCCGGGGGACGTGGACCTCCTCTAAGCCTGCTTCCCAGTCCGTTGGCCCATTTTTCTGCCAGGAATGTTCCCTCCACGCAGCTGAATGAAAAAAACCAAAACGAGGGAAAGTTCACTGAGGTATCAGCAAACGCAGGGGGGCGGGGAACTCCAAAATTCTGTTCTGCCACAAAGGCAACAGGAAATCTGGCCCAGGTGTCAGAATCCTTTTTTTATTTTTATTTTTTTTGACTCTGGAATCCAATCAAAAGCTCAAAATAACCAGAGGGCACTTTTAACCAAGAGAATCACCTGAGTCTTGGGCACTGATAATGGCATGGTAAGTGACCCAGTGCCATCCCCAGTGTCCCCAGCTGGGTGGCGGCCTCGAAGACAATAGTTCTCATTCCCAGGACAGGTTCTTACATTTTATTGTGCCATTTCACTGTCGCAATTTAGCGAGCTAACAAAATGAGTCCTTTTTCTGGAACTAAACTCTTCAACATCTTTCTGCTTGGAAGACCCCAGGAAAGCCTGGTCCGCTTTGATTCTGCTTCCAGTAAGTTTGGAAATAGAATCAGATTTCTGTTTTCAACAGGAATACTGATGACAACCCCTCCCCGCTTAAAAACTGGTTAAATGTTTAATAAAATATTCTAAACAGTTTTTTTTTTTGAATGGTTGGATGCACCTGAAAGAAGATAAGGGGAGTCAGAGGTCATGGGTGCGAAAGGACTGTAGACCAAGGACAAAAGCGCAGTAGAGCAACTTGTTATCTTGAGGATATACAAAGATGCTAGAGTACCAGGGGCACCGGGTAACTGTAGACAATACCTTGAAATTATCTATTGAGAGATGCTACATAAAGACAGTTCTCACTCTCAGGAAAAAAAAGTCATCAAAAGAGAAAAGTCACTCTCTAAAATGATGTCGATTCCAATAAGACCTCCAGTTGAGTAAGGAGCCTCATTTCTGAATCACTGAAGACACACTGATTGAGGACCCATTACCTGAATGGCACGGGCCCAGGTCTTGGGACCATGCAACACTGGATGAGAGCCTAATTTCCCTCAAAGAATTTACTTTGTAATGAGGAAACCACAAATCAATAACTAAAACAGAAGGTAAAATAAAATCTGTCTCTAATGCGACCACGCATCTTAAAGTTAAAGCAGAATCAGGAAGAACAGACTGTGACCACAACAACCAGAAGACTCTATAAATCATTGGCATTTGCACGTGGGAATTTTAGGAACACCAAGAGGACAGGCACAGAGTTACAAATATCCATGACAGTGTTGGTCTCCAGTGACAGTAGAGAGTGTAAGTGAGGAAATTGATAAAATTTGGTAGGAGATGAGGCCAGGAAAGTTTGGGACTAGATTACGGATGGCCTTGAATGTCATTTTTTTTAAATTGATTTGGGAGAGAGAGAGAGAAACATCAATTTATTGTTCCACTCATTGATGTATCCATTGGTTGATTCTTGTAGGCACCCTGACTGGGGATTGAACCCACAACCTTGGAGTATCAGGATGATGCTCTAACCAACTGAGCTACCTGGCCAGGGCTTGAACATCATTTTAATGCAATTCAGCATTACTCTTTAGGATGCTGGCCCCTAAAGACTGGGATGAGCTAGAGAAATGTGGACTGATTTAGCTTTTCAGGAGAGAGCTAGGGCAGCCATGCACAGGAAAGATTTGAAGATCTGGTTAATAATGAATAGTTAATAAGGTATTTAAGGAATCGAGGTGTGTTCGTGTGAGCCATTGGGTAAGCACTTCCTCGTATGTTTTTTCCCCCATTTCATGTCTCCAAGTTTTAGTGCAGCTCAAAAACCTATTCAAATTCAAACATCTATAGAGATTTTTTTTCTCAAAGCCATAATGATTATTTAAGATACACACATAACAAGTTTTCAACAGGAATACTGAGAAAGATATTAAACAAGTGATATAGTCTGGTTCCTTAATATTGGATTCAGAGGGACTTAAAAATATGCTTCCCCGTGTTGAAAATTCACATTGTAAGAGGTATTTGATTTTTGAAAAGGGGAGAGCTGGTCACAAAGGGAATGAACTGCAAGAAAATGGTGAAAAATACCAAAATAGTAATAATAATAAGTAAGACAAAGAGACATTTCAAGGATTTAAGTAATAGCATATTTGAGAAAGTAGGTTTTGTCATTTTTACAATGTATTTAATAGGTTAGAAATATCTCAAAAAAAAATACCTGCATTGTGTATAAGAAGTCACACAAAGCCTTTTGATATACAGAGCCGGTGCTAATTAGACGTGACTTTGAGAAGTCTTCTCACGTGCAGGTGTGAAGAGAGCTGGCTGGTACAGAAATCAGCCAGTCAAGAAAAACCCACTGAACACATCAGTAGGAAAAGTCTTTCCCCAGAGACTCGTTATTTGATGATTGAAAAAGAATGTCTAGACATCAAATGGGTTTTGGACAGTTTAAGGTACTAAAGTATTTTCCTGGGGAAAAAATTTATATTAGAGACAGATCATAGAGCCCTACAATGGTGGAACAGAATAAAAGATGAGCCATCCCCAGCTCGTAAGATATTATATGTCCCGGTGGCAACGTGTATTTGCATTTCGCCCAATAGTCTCATGAATGAAATATGGCAGGGCGTCTGTCGGAGGTGTTTCCTGGATAGTGGAATTACACCAGTGGTTGTTGTCACTGTTTATGCAAGGTAAGATTCTCTGCAAGCAAACCTCCATGAAATCAAATTCCTTGCAAAATACTAACAAGTTGAATTCAACAGCTCATGAAAAGAATCACACATGTTGATCAAGTAGGATTGATCCCCGGGCTACAAGGATGGTTCAACGTTATGCAAATCAGTAAATGTGACATCTCACATTAATAGAATGGAAGACAGACATCATATACTCATCTCAATAGATGCACAAAAGGCATTCAACAAGATTTAACATCTTTCGTGACAGCAACTCTTGACCAATTGGGTAAAGAAGTTACGTAGCTCAACGTAATAGAGTCTATACATGGCAAATCCATAGCTAAAGTTACACTCAACCTGGAAAAGTTGACAACTTCCCCTTTAGTGTCAGGAAGAAGACAAGGACACTCGCGCTCCCCACCCCTATTAAAATGTCCCTGGAAGTCCTAGCTAACTAATGGTTAATATATTATTCAAGTTTTTAAATTATTTTAATATAAGTATAAATGTGATAAACAACATAAAGAAACCAAAACGGAGTAAAAGGGAGCTTATTCTTGATGGAGTATTTCAGAAACCTGCCCCTGGAATGTGGTGTGTGGAGAAATAAGAAGAGGTTAGTCCTTTCCGGGTACAGGAAGGTGTAAGACAAAGTTCTGAAGCTCCAAAGAGCTGGGGGTGTCACAGAGACCAAAGAGTTTACTGTGGCTAAGGAAGAGGGTCAGTGGACAAAGAACCAGAGATGAAGGTGAGTGGATCAGAAGACCACGGGAAACCCTGTAGACACGGTAAGGGGTTTAGGCCTCCTAACAGCAATGAAGACTTGGCCTCATGGCTCACTTGGTTGGAGCCGTTCCATACACCGGAAGGTCATGGGTTTGCCCGGTCAGGACACATACCCAGGTTGAAGGTTTGATCCCCTGTTGGGGCATGTCCGGGAGGCAACCAGTTGATGTTCCTCTCTCACATCGATGTTTCTCTCCCACTCTTTCTCCCCAACTACCCCTCTCTCAAAAAATAAAGAAAGAAAATCTTGTAATAAATAAGAGACACTCTTTTATAATGTTCTAAAATCTTAGGCTACCTGAGATAAAGTGGTGTCCCATACTTAGAACTGAGTTAATGAAAAGAAAACTTGATTTCACATAAATAATTTAATACGTTAATAAGTTTTGTATTACTATATATTTTTTTGATTTACAATTGAGGATTTTAATTGAAGAGCTGGACCTTGGATGTTACAAATTTTACTGTGGGGCTCTTTTTTTTTGCTTTTTTTTTTAAAGATTGTATTTATTTGTGTTTAGAGAAAGGGGAAGGGAGGGAGAAAGAGCGGGAGAGAAACATCAATATGTAGTTACCTCTTGCGTGCCCCCCACCGGGGACCTGGCCCGCAACCCAGCCTTGTGCCCTGACTGGGAATCGAACCAGCGACCCCTTGCTTCGCAGGCTGGCACTCAATCCACTGAGCCATACCAGCCAGGGCTATCTACATTAATCTTTAAAAAATGTTTTAATAAAAGACACATCCTACAGGCCTGTGTAGTTGGGCTGCCTTCAAACTCGCTAGGACTTAGTTCTTATTTTTCCTCTTGTTTTCTGGATTTGACAAAGCCTTAGCTTGGAGTGGATTGAGTTGTAACAGTTTCATCAGTCAAACACAGCGCCACACGCTGCAGGTCAGGATTTCCCGTTTGAGATTTTCTGCCTCTGCTTGACTCCAATCCTCTACCTTGCAAACAATCAGAGATGATTTTCTGCCACGACAGACAGTTGCTAAATCTCCCCTCCGCTTCAGCTCAAGAGAACCACAAACTATCACCAGACAGGTGCCGTCCAAGCTATTCCACTCATCAACTTGCCTTTGCAGTCTAAAAACTGTTGGCCTTAAAGCCAGCCCACGTGCAATGTTCTATGATTCCATATTTCAATTGCACATCTCTCTCTGACATGTCTTTTCCTACCCGTGTGAAACCACAGTAAATAACAACTAGCTTTGAATAGACCTATCCAAAAACTAGCCTACCAATTTTTACCCCCCGGCAGCAAGATCAGGCGACCAGGGACAGAAAGACAGCTTGCCACCTCATTCTACCCCTTATCATCATCCGTCATTCATCTTGCAAAAGACACAGGGTGGTGAAGAGAAAAGTCCAGAAACCTTCATTAACTTTAGTTTCTTCCCGAACAGAAGTAACATTGAACTCGAACAGCCTTGTGTTTATCAGCCCTGTCTCTCAATGTGTTGGAGTATTTCTGAAAAGAGCTGGTCTCTTCTTGTTTGTTTCTCTGTGCCGTGGTAGTCACAGGTACCCTACAGTCCATGTTGGCAATATTTTGGGATTTGATGCCGTTCTCCCTTTTGGAATGCCTTAAGAAATAAACTCATCCGTTCGATACACATTCTAATCAAGCTAGTGCCAATCATCAAAGTAATAGCAGAGTCCTGAATGAACTAACAGTATTTAGTATCCAGCAGCTCTGTCTGCCCATGGATTTTAAAGACCACTACGGGAGCCATCGGTAAGTTCTGAGAGTATAGAGGAAAAATAGAGAAATGAAGAAAATGCGGAGCTATGAATAAAACCCTCAGTACCAAACATTCTTCCACACACGTGGACCTGGAAAATGGGAACCCTTCTCCACATCACAACCAGGGGCAATGTTTTCTATTTTTTCTGTTTAGTCTCCTTCCTCTCCCCCCCACCCCCCGTGAAAAGGAAAGACCCAATGGGCAGTGTCAGGAGACTTGACTTCTGGACTCGGCTTTATCTAATATTTGCTCCTTTCTCTGGGATCTGTGGCTTCATCTCAGTTTCCAAAAAAAAAAAAAAAAAAAAAAAAGAAGTTTATGTAAGATCTGTTGTTCTTGAACTGTTATCAACAGAACCATATACGTGGTTCTATTCCTCAGACTGCAGGGTTACTGTAAAGTAAGAAACGAGTCAACAGGAAGTCTGATCCTGACCGGTGTGGCTTAGTTGACTGGGCGCCATTCTGCAAAGCAAAAAGTTGCAGGTTCGATTCCCTGTCAAGACGCACGCCTGGGTTATGGGGTCAATCCCCTCAATCACGGCACATATGAGAGGCTATTGATCAATGTTTCTCTCTCACATTGATGTTTCTCTCCCTCCCTTTCTTTCCCTCTCGCAAAAAATATATATGAATAAAATCTTTTTTAAAAAAAGAGTGGCCCGAGCAGGCATGGTTTGAAAAATCCTGTATTGACCTTCGGTAACAGCAATTATAGTAAAGTTCAGTGTGAGATTCTATTGGAAAACTTGGATTTCACCGCTGGAAAAAGTATGTGTTATTCTGAATCAGATGATATCTAAGGACAAAAGTCCAATGGTCCCAGTGCCTTCTAGATGTAAGCATAGTAGTGGGCATTCCAGTAGACACGTGATCATAGACGTCGAAACAGTCCTGCTCTTTGAGAACAGTGTCTCCTCATGAGAAAGATCTGTGCGCCAACAGGGCGATGGGAAGGAGTGCGAGGCACCAGACCCCATTGGGGCGTTGACAGACACCAGCCCGAAGGGAAGGAGCCAAGGAAGAAGCGAGGGGAAGTGGCGAAGCTTCTTGGAGACCCAAGCTGGGAACTAAGTGTTAAATAGGTTCCATGGGATTTCGTTCTTTCTCTGAAAGACACTCAGGCACCATTTCAAATTTTTCTTTCAGTTTTTATGAGGCTCTTTCCCTCTTCCCAATATCAAGATGCCTTTACAAGTCCAAAATATATGGGTTTGCCACACACTTCGAATTATGGCCAGTGCTCTCCAAAAATGCTGTGATGCCTAGTGTGAGCATCTCAGGACATCACCTGCTGTGTCAGGTGGATGTAAACAGTCTAAGGTAGTAGCTGTGTCTCAGAAATGGTGGGCTCTAATCATCTTATTTTAATTTAATCACAATTCTCAGTTGTTCTCAGGATCATTTAGCAATGTACAGATTTCAACTCTTGGTTCATTTTCAGTTGGCTCGTGTTTGAAGACAACCTGTCTTCCCAATGTGTGCCCCCTTCCGTCTCAGTAGTGGCTGTAATATTGTGTGTTCCTCAAATTGTCTCTCTCACGGTGGCTTTCTGGCTAGAGCCCCCATTTCTAATTTATCTCAAGTTTCTCTTTGGCGTCTTTGTTGCTTCAGACAGGTCTTTCGGGATGTTAGAGGAACCCAAGTAGCCGAATGAGGTGTGAGTCCTTTCTCATACCTGCTTTGAGCTTTCCCAGATTCTATGCCAGGGAACATCTTGAGAAGCAAAAGATAAGGAGGGCATAGGAAAAGAATTTCATGTAGAGAGGAGAGGCGCTGGGTATCTGAGCGGGCCGAGAGACCTTTGAATAACCCAATGGGAATGAGAAGCAACTTTCTAGAAAGATTAGGAAGAATCGTGCAACAAGACCAGCGCTCTTAAGGTAATTGACAGTGATGTGAGTAAGAGGTCCTCCTGCCCGAAGATATAAGAGCGGACTGCTGAGATGTTCGTATGTCTTGAGTGGAAGAAGAGACTGGGCAGGTCCCCATCACTTTGCTTGTGGCTTATATTCTGTGCAGACCGAGCACTGAGGACCACGGTGTGTGAGCCCTCAGAATTGGCAGCAGTGCGCAGAGCGGGGTGGGGCCAGACTGCAGTTCCACTAAATGGTTTCTCATCTCTGAGATTTGGTTTCTTCTGGACTAGCAGGGAGGCTGAGAAGAAAGTGCAGTTCTTGTCTCAGATGTCCCCACAGCCAGAGGCGTGACAGTGATTTCAGATGAGGAGCAAGAAAGTTGTCCACTGACTCTGCAATTGTTGATGTAATTTTGTTGTTAGAAAGTATGTTCCATAGTCAAGACATTTCCAGATTGGCTGGAAAGGGGACATAGCCCCTCCGTAATAGTCCATGCACTTAATTACAAGGGGGATTGATTTTTGCAGTGTCGCTACGTCTAAATAAACATTTAAAAGCATGATGTCAACTCTTACTTACAGAGACCAGCACAGAGTGAATTCTTTTGTGAGATTCTTTGAAAGTATTTCATATCATATAATGATATGGAGGAGAGTCCAAATATATTATTATATGGAGAAAATTGGTTATAAAAGCATACCATGCTATGATCCCAAATGTGCCAGAATGTAGGTTGAACACATGCACTTATCTCTAGTTACTTATTTGTTAGCTATAGATATATGAAAAGATATTCAAGTTTGTGGGGGTTCTCTTATGGCTCTCTATTACCATTTTTATTATTACTATTAGAAAACATAATGTGACATTTATATTTTATAGATTCATGAGCTAGCTATCCTTAGAAAGAAGTGGCTTAAAAATACTATGTGTCCCAACTCACTTCCCGGAATGTTTTCCTAGATATTTTGAGGTTCATTTATTCAAATATTTCTTCAACCATATCACTTCCTTCCCCCAGAGGCCCAGAGGTAGAAAAAAATATTATCCATGTAACCATTAAAATCCCTCAAAATGCACATCATCATTTATCAAGAGCTGCCTGAGAAAAAAATATACGTAGCAAATGGATACAAAATTTAGTTCTGAGTCTCGTAGCAGCCATGACAAATAGAAAAATGTGATATGCTAGAAAATCCTTATCTTGGATCGAGAAATATACCAAGTCAAGAAATGTTAACCTGCCCCAACTTTATCGTGGAGCAGGGCGGGACATTTAAAATCATATAAAGTTGACATTTATGATTTTTTACTGGAGGATATTGTAAGTTCCCTGTTTTATTTGTTCTCTGATTTAGCGTTCTGACCTCAGTCCTACTTTTGAAGATGTTCCCTTGTATGAATACATTAGCATTTTCCTCTACTAATTAATTTAATTCAATATTTCAAATAACATAACTAGTTGACACATTTCTGCTAAAAATATCATGTTAATGAACAATTAACAAATTAACATAGTCTAATACACCATTGTCCAAAAACGTCTGCACCGCAACATGGGCACATTTTTAAAGGAAAATATATTAAGAGGAATTTGAGTTTAAGAAACGGCTGGGTATTCAGCCAAGATTAAAAGATAAACCTTGTTTTGTTTTGTTTTGTTTTTTTCTGAGTGATCCTACATGGGTGGCCTACAGAAGCCATATTTCAAATCATAGGAAATTATAGCTTAGCAAGTGCTATCTCCGCATGGGCTCAAATAAAATTTCTAAAGACTGTAGCTCAACCCACAGGTGGGAAAGGAATTATGAATGCTCTGAAAAGGAAATGTCTCACCCACACTAAGACAGCATCCATGTGCCTTTCCTCCTGTCCAAACCTCTGTGCAACATTTCATAATTAGGATTCTACCCATTAAATCTGAAAGGTCTGCCCTGGCCGGGTAGCTCAGTTGGTTAGAGCATCATCCTAATACCACAAGGTTATGGGTTCGATCCCGGGTCAGGGCACATACAAGAATCAACCAATGAGTGCATCAATAAGTGGAACAACAAAACAATGTTTCTCTCTTCCTTTCTCTCCCTTCCTCTCTAAAATCAATCAATAAAAAATGTTTAGACATCTGCGAGGTCCTGCCCAGAAGCCCTGGATCGGTCTGCTTCAGAACCAAGCCACGTACACATCCTCAGAGATTGGATCCAGTTTCCTTCTTCAGCATCACGAGTCTGCTTTACGCTTCTCTTTCTGTAGGCCAGAGAGAGGGAACATATTTCCGGAGTGGATTGCAATAAACCACCTATTTTTCCTAAAATAGTTTTCCTAAACATCAGTTTTAAACTGTTTGTTAGTTGTCCCCTGTACTTACTATATTTCAACTCTTTCGGTCACTTTTAAAAATTTCTGATGTTTTCTGGGACCTAATGTCTCTATAGGACTTTTCTGAATTTATTTAAAAATGTTTCATAGCTGTCCTGAAATCCCTTTTTAAAAAATACGCTGGACAGTAAACAAATAATAATAATCATCTCCCTATTCAAACTGAAGATCCATAATGATATTTGGTATTTTCCATAAGACAAAGCCGTTTTTTTTTTTATTTCTGTCAAATACAATTTAGGCTCAGTCAGCTCTCAGAAGCTCCATTGCCAATTAGACCACAGCAGTCTTTACAATGTGGGGGAGAAAAAAAAAAAGTCCCAGGGACAGATAGACACAACATGGAAGGGCTCTGTAAGATAAAAGAAACATAATTGATATACCCTTCAGTCTCCAGCATTGATTTCTATTTATTATTACAAACTCTTCAAAACACAGAGATTGGGTGTCAACATGTTTTCCTGGAAGCGTGCAATTGAAGAGGACTGTTTACCTGCATGACTTACTTCATAGAATGCGTTTAACAGAATCGGAGTTTCACGTTCATTTCAAAGGACTTTGAAGTGAGAGGGGAAAAAAGATGATTTAAGCTTTTTTTCCCCCTTAATGCTTTACTTTTGAACTTGCCAGACTTCAGTTAAAGAGGGACCTTCTTGACAACCAGGAATCTTAGTGATAGAAGTAAAATGGGAATACTGAGCTCCCCTAAACTTTCCTGTAGGTGGAACAAAGTCCCGTGTGGGCCCACTTTTCTCAGTGCAGCGAGCTGATTTTGAAAATTCCTCCTGAGGAACAGTGATCAGTGGACCCTTCTCACATTCATCTAATTTCCAAGCCTTGATGTGACATATGAAATAAGAAGAAAGTGACAAGAAAAATCAATGTGTCTAAATAGTCTCACTTCGAAACCTAGTTGTCACTGGCTTAACTCAGAAATTGGGTGGGATATTAAACGCGGTATCTTTTTTGTTGTGGTGGTTTGGGTTAGTTTTTCTTTTCTTTTTTTTTTTCCTTTAGAGTTTCTGTTAGTACCTGCAGAAAGAAAAAGGCAGAACGCCTCTCCTTAGTTTGCACAAAGGGGAAAAGAATTCAAAATTATAAACACGTAAAATGATCAGTGCCTGCCTGTCTTCATACTGGGGTTATTATTTTTCCCTCTGTCAATGTGTTTCTGATTGAAAGGACTCTGGCTACATCATAGTGAGAGCATGGATTTTAAAAAATTATTAACAAAATAAATTTTTCAGAAGTTAACGTATTTTAAGATACAAGAGTATCACACACTGGAGATTATAGCTCTATGACTTGGGAAGTTTTCCCGTTGGAATCAAGCCACAGGAGAAAGTGAATATTAGACTGAATTTTGAACTCTTAGATTCCCTGTAGAGATATGGTATAAAAACACACATTTCTGTAAACTGCCTATCAATTATTTTTCTGTTTTACATAACATTTTCCTTGTCACTAAGTGTCTAAATAGAAAGATAATATAAAATGCAAAATTGAAATCATCCTCAGAAAATGAAATACTTGCTTCAGCCTGAAGAGAGAATTCAGGTTTATTCTATATATTATCAAGTTTAAAAACTACTTAAATCCTTTTTTGAATAAAAGATTCCTTTCTTATAAAACAGTCACCACAGTAAAAATATTAGCAATCTTAAATATAAATATATTGTGATCTCCTATGAGGTTATTTTTAAATATACCACTTGCTAAAAATTTGCAAAGATGATTGTCTATTTTTAAACAAAGCAGTAAGGGCCATTCAACTTCCTATTCACACATAAATGCATCTTCTTTTCAAATCGCCCTTTAAGGGGAGATTTTTAACCTTGTGACCCATAAAATTCCACGCATGCAAAGTTATTTGTTTTTATTTTTCTGGAATTCATTCTTGATCAGATGGTTTCCATGGGCTTTAATGTATTATTCAACTCAAGGCATAGTTTTAATAGTTCATTTTAGTACCCTGATTAACAGGAGGCCATCTATTTAAAAATAATATTAGCGTTGGCATTTTTTAATGAATCACAGAAACCGAACAGACATGCCCCATTGTGCTCTTTTGGATTTCCTTTAAAAATGTGTGAAACGACCAGTATTCGTCCAAAACTACCAAGTTTTAATGTTATCTAAGCATTCAGTGAACTTTCGAATCTGAGAAGGGTGTTCCGTTAGAATGTGGTGGTACGGAGAGAAGGGACCCAGGTCGGGACCCACGAATTCCAGCCCCAAGATGATAGGCGCTGGAAGGGGGAATCGACTGCCTGCCGCCCGGGACACACAGCCAGTGAGGCTAACAGTCTCCAACCAGCTAATTTCAAAAGACCAACGTGCAAGAGTTACTGGGTTGCTATCTTTGCTATCTAACTACGGTGACATGAGCCCAATGAAGAGGCACTGTCCTGACAGCTTATGACAAACCGTTTCTGTGATGAGATTAAAAATAAAGCACTGGTTGAAGTCTTTTCCTCCAGAACTCATAACCCAAATGGCTGGCCTGTGAAAGGAAATGTTTCCTTGGAAGAGAAAAATAAACAAATGTATTAATACTTTTTTTTTTTCCCAAGGACTCTCTGTAAACTTATTTTTTAAAAATTTCAGGTATGTTCAAAATGTACAATAATAAAACGAGGAGAAAAGGAATGATGGGAATATTTAATGTGAGATTCATAGCATTTGTTTCACTGAACCTTCTCAACAGCCAGACCAGCTACATTTAATGCCAAAGATTTAAAAAAAAAAAAAAAAAAAAAGGAAGAGAAGGAAAAGAGAAGATATTTTGGGGGGTGGTGAAGATGTATACCCTAGAACAAAAACCTACCTGAGGTCTCTGAAACTTGAAAGAATACATTTCAACCATCAGCAATCAAATGACTATTATATATTTGTGAAATATCGCCTTGGAAACAATTGTGTTTAGTTTTGAAACAGACAAAATAACTTAATTCTAAATCACGTTCTAAGCGGCGCTTACAAGCCACACTGGGATGCGGCTTTGTTTTTGTCATACCGAGGGTCCACTGTGGGAAGAACGAAGGCTAGAAACCCACCAGACAGCAGGAAACGGAGGTCTTTGTCTTTAAGTTATGAAGAATGTGTATGTATTTGATCCTGACAGCCAGTGGCCCTGCAGATTCCGGGACATAAGACAGATGGCAGTACAACCAAGCTAGAACTCAGACGCTCCCTCTCTCCCTCGGGTCTAACTCCTATTATCCACTTGTAAATTAACCTGTCAATTTATCAATCAACACCATCTTGATTCTCCCCTGTTCCGCAGCCCAGCCTTGCAGTGAATTTGCCACGTAAATAACTGGGAGCCCCGTGTTTGTTAGTATTGTGAATGAGTTTATTATCACTTTGATGGCTGCTATGAATCACAAATGCTGCCCAGAGGCTGATAAGAAAAAACTACATGCCTACATTAACAGGGTTGAAACTATTTGAGAGATAAAAGATGGAGTGACTGTGATAGCAAATCATTTAAATGGAAAAAAATACCTAAAAATTGTATTTGTGACTGTATGTGTGCACGAGCGTGTTGAGCCAGCCCCTACTTAAAAGTACAAGAAAAAGAGAGAGACAGGGAGAGAAATGATGTGACTCTCATTTGTACTGTTCCAAAAAGAAGGGTCTGCAAGATGACATTGGTGGGCAGCAGGGTGGCCCAAGGATCTTGTGGGACAAATGCTTTATTTAGCCGTGCAGAAGTGAGGGAACACCAGGCTCTGTTCTAAACGACCAATTGGCCAGGTTTACTTTCCACATGCTGCATGGAGAACTTTACAAAGAAGAAAGCAGAAATCTAAAGTTATGTGTGTGCTTATTGATACATATCATTTTCTTTGAATAATATACAGAAATACAGCGATATCTATTAAGCAAATGAGGCTGTTTGGTAAACTTAGCACATTAACAAACAATTAACATCAAAGTGCTAATTATTTTGCTTTCACCTGTTATCCCTGAAATGGTTACTTAGTTGATGTATAAAATTACACTGAAGTCATTTTAAGTTAGGGAATTCTTCAGTAAATGCCACATATGAAAATACATGCTTGATTACAAAATTATCTGTTGCCTACCATTTCTAATACCAGTTTTGTAAACATAATTATTCTTTATACCTTAAAATATCATATTAATATTAACCAATGTTTTTAATAAAATACACAATGTCTTATTCTGATGGTTAGGGCTTATATTATTACAGTAACTCAGATTATCCCTATAAGGACTATACTAACCTATAAAACCACAGGTTTTGTGCCGTATATAACTTTATGGCAGTTTTCACTGTAGCAAATAATTACAGACAAAAGACTAAACTTTTTACGTTCATGTACAAATGTGTTTTCTTTAAAAAGTACTTTGATATTGTATTGAGTGTATGTTTCCTCCAGGACACAATTTGAATATTTCTTGCAATTTTTCCAACGTGGTGCATGGCGTCTGCTGGAAAAGCTTCTACACGTGCTTCTAAACACAAAAACGGTCACATTACTTTTAAAGAAAACAGGAAGTTACGGTAATAGCGTCGCCGCTGTGTAACACGTTTATAGGTGATTTGAAAATATGAAGATATCCTGATTATGTTATTTAGGCAGGACATTCATGAAAGATATTACAAGGCATGACGTACGGTTAAAGTTCTCAAACTTGTAAGTCAGAAAGAAGACTATTAGTTGTTGAATGGGAAATACTTTGGCATAATTAAGGCACTGCATTAAAAAAAAGGAATATTCCCGGAACATTATTATACCAAATATGTCATCAGTAGAAGTGTGATAAAAATGAAACTATTTGTTAGAATGCAATTTAGAGATCCCGATAGGTTGTCCATTTTATTCCATTTATAATTAAGATAGTGTTTAAATCTGAAATGAGTTCTATATATGCATGTTCAGTAGGCTATAGAGCAGGACAATAAAAATGGAGTCACATCTCATTTTATCGTAAAATTGTGTGATAAGCGATAAGGTAAAAACTACGGCTACAATCCTTCCAGCAAAAATGAAACAGAGCGACCTCAATTGCCCTAATTCATTCTGCTTTTTCCCTCTTTTTTTTTTTTCTAAGTCTCTTCATTTTCCCTCTGTTCACGTTATTAGCTTACACATGAGCGCATTAGTAGAAAATAACAAAGCAAACCAGGGACACTTGGAAGGAGTGGGCTGTAGGTTCCTTGGACAGCTGAAAGGTATTCTCATTTCATTTGTTAGGAGTTGCAAAAATAGTTTTATAGCTAGGGAGGGACAATGACCTCTCTCTTTCAACCAGCTTGGTGGTTGGTCTTTTGATGGAGAAAGTAGGGGTTACAACATCTGGTAATTTGTGTTACCGAGCTTAGCTGAGGTCTTAGCGATGTAAGCAGATTATTCTTAAAGAAGAACAAAAAAAAAAAAAATTCCGGAAGACTCAATGGACTATTTAAAGTTATTAGGCAGTGCATTCTAACACTTCAGAAATCTTTTCTGATTCATTTTCCCTTTAAATCTATGCCTTCGAAGCAATTTTTCTTTCTTTCTTTCTTTCTTTCTTTCTTTTTTTTTTTTTTTTTTGGGGTCTATCCCCGTCCAATTCCAGTTGACTTTTTTGGTGGTCCACAGCTGTTTTGCCATTCACACTGGCCTCCTTTTTTTCCATTCCAGCAGAAATGATTACTTTGCTGATTAAATTTTCTCCTTCAGAACTTTCGGAAGCTCTGGTCTACCCTCGGGAGTTGTTGCTGACCAGAAGGGTTGAGCAATACCGAATAGCAACGGACAAGCTTCGGCAATTTTAAAGAAAGGAAAAAATGTGAAACAGAGTGTTGCAGCAAGAAAATGGCCCACCCCATCCAGGATTCCAGGCAAAAACTAAATAAAAGATGGTACTAAGTGGTCATTGTGAGATCTTTCTCTTACATACATCGCACAATCCAAGGTTGTGTTTTCTACGCTGCTACGAATGATTTGGGGACCATCTATCTGCATTGCCCCTTGTAGGAAAAAATGTAAATGTGATTCATAGTGAAAGGTTTATAAAGATCGTTAACACTAAAAAAAAAAACCCCAAAAAACCCTTTTTTCCTCCTAAATTGGAGTAAGTCCCTGGATAGACATTAAGTTGAATTTTCAAGTTTATCTGACGTAACTCTGACTAAAAAATATGGCTGCGACTCTAGGTATTATCTCAAACGATTAGCCCATCAAAGTGCAGAGCAGGAAAGATGGACTAACAGACTGTCCCCCACCTGGAAAGTGGGGGATCCGGGACCCATCAGGCCTGCCACCTGGACAGGGAGCTTCTGTGCACACAAACTTGCTGTGTCATTAGCGTGTTGCCTAACAGTTATGAGATAAAGAAAGCAGTAGCATTGCATGCCAGTTCCGATCTCTCATGCCCAAGATCCAAGATGGCAGGACTGCGACTTAAGTCACTATTTATTTGGGTCAAAGGGTTTCACAGAGTGCAAAATGCAGTGCCCTAGCAAAAGGAAAGGAAAGGGAAGGGAAGGGAAGAGAAGGGAAGGGAAGGGAAGGGAGGAAGGAAAAAGGGAAAGGAAAAAACGCCACAAATATTTGGATATTTGAATTAAGGATTCATATTAAAAAAGAACACCGAACAATTTCTACTGAAGAAAAAGTAAAGTTAGCATAATCTTTGTTATCAGATAGGTAAATGGCTGTGCACTGATTCATAGCATATTTAATGTTGACTATAATGTTCCACATTACAATGTGTTCCAATGTTTCTGCACTTTGTGGTATTGCGAGGAACGGGAGACATCTGTGACCCACAGAATGTGATTCTGGCTCAGATCCGTTGTGAGGAATGCAACAGATTAGCTACATTTGCGTTTTATATGACATGCCTTCGGTTTGCATGTATGAACCATTTATGATGAAGGGTCCCGTTAGGTAAGAAAGCCAGCAGTTCTTTCTGACATACTTTAAGAGGCTTGATAAACACTTAGATAAATGTTTTTCAAATTGAGCTAAAAGCTGCCCCAGTCATTTCAATTTTTTCAATTTTGACCCCACTTTGGGATTGAATGGACGCTATTGGAAGTTAACAGAAATGGTTGGCCACTTCATATTCTCAATTTACCTTTACATTCCATAATTTATAAAAAATTAATGACGATTTACTGAAGTTTACCAGTTTGTCCTCTTATTAATAAGATTCATAGTGCTTCAAATTAGCTAGATCAGATGAACTGTGAACATTTGGTAACTTGGTACTTGTCTCTCCATCAGAACTGCCAGTGTCGAATTCAAAGCAGCATTTGTAAGGTTCTTTGCAGGGGGAAAAAAAGAAATCCATTTTTGGCTATAACAGCAACTGCATAATCAGGGTATTGGCAGATAAGCAATTGGAAAAAACCAAAAAATCAAAAAACACCAAAAAACCATGAGGACAGAGAAACCTATGAGATCACAGAAATAGTGTCTTGTTCAAACTCATCTGGCTAAGTTCTTCCCATGAGCCTCTGCTCACTTACCAAACCCAAATGTTCACCTCATGGGGGCTGATTATATACTTTTTGGTATTAAAATTCGGAACTTCTCCCCATCTTCATGGCTGATGGAGTTCAGAATTGGCAGTGGGTCTCCAGCCCTGAAGCGAACTTGTGATCTGATGAATTGTGCTATTTCGTAGGGTTCTGTCACAGGACTTTAATTTTTTTCCTTGACCCATTCACATGGTTTCCACTACTCTATATCTGTGTCCGTTTTTTCAACTAAGACAGGGACGATGACGAAGAAAGGACTCACCAGCCCAGAAATCTCTCGTCTTCCATAGATTTCTCTCTTTGGCTCTAACCCACAGCCATTTTCCACATTCTTTGGGGGTTTTTTTTTGTGTTTTTTTTTTTGAGCCATTCTGAAACTGCCTTGTTACTTCTGTCCTTAGAAAAACACTTGTAAATAACTCTCTTGACCACGTCCCTACAGTTCTCACTGACTCTACCTACCATTTTGATACATCCGCCTCTCCGCTCAATGTCTTCAGCGAGTCACCGCATACAGTTCAAACCTCATCTTTAAGGCTATTTACAATCTGGCTACGCCTATCATTCTGAGTTTCTCTCCCAATTTCTCTAGCAGGAAGGCCATCGATTGGAAAAGGCGCTAGACTTAGATTCAGAAAACCCAAATTTGAATCCGAGTCTGTTACAGAGCCACTCTGTTCCATGGGCTCTGAAGTCACTTACTCTCTCTAAGCATCGGTTTCACTCACAAAGCAAAACTTGAGAATTAGGCCAGATGTGGACCCAGATGTGTATTTTGCTCCAAATGAGGTACTCCAGTCATCTGCCTGACCTGTGTGGTCCTGTGGCCATCTGCATGTGCACCCACATGTCACCTGTATAAAAAGGCATAATCATTGCTCTGATCGGAGTGGCTCTGTGGGTTGAACGTCGTCCCACAAAGCCAAAGGTTGCTGGTTGGACCCCTGGTCAGGGCACCTTCCCGGGTCATGTGTTCGGTCCTCAGTAGGGGCATGCACGAGAAGCAACCGATCCATGTTTCTCTCTCACATCAGTGTGTCTCCCCCTCTCGGTAAAAATAAATAAATAAAGGTTGTTTTTTTTTTTAAGGCATATTGACAGCTATCACGGCACATTGCTGCAGGGTTAAATGAGGTCATATCCGTGAAAGCTCCAGGGTGGTGCTCGCCAAAGAGAGATTCTCAATAAAACTCAGTTAAACCTTGAGACTGAACCACTTGGACGGCCTCTGTCCTCTGAGTCTAGTTGTGTCAAAAACTACAGATGAACCCCGACGTCGTCGACCTCTGGACTTTCACCCCTGTGTCTTCTAAGGCCACTCTCCCTTCCTTCTCCATCCAAAGAAACCTTCCTCACCCTTCAAGACCAGACCTAAATGGGCTTTGTCTCTCCATGAATCATTTCCTGCATTCCTGAAGAGACAATGGCCTCCAACACTGGTCAGAATGATAGTGACCAGTAACTGCCTTGGGCTTTGAACCTTCCTACCCAACAGGAAACTTGTGATCCCGGAAGCCCCCACCCTTAAGCAGGATCTCTGAAGCCAGGGTGACCCTAGTCAGAGAATCGGATAGAAAACTGAGATCCACTACTTCCCCACTATATTTTGTTGTTCTAATCAGACTCTAGATTTCTGTAGCACAGTGTGTTTATAAGGGACACTTTTTTTTTTTTTTTACAAACAGACATTCTCCCTGGAACATCATGACTCTGTCAGTTCCTTCAATGTCAGTAGCTTCTCGTTTTATAGGTGAAAGAGGTGAAGCTTGGATGGGTTGGTGACATGATTTTCTCACGATCGCATTGCTAATAAGCAGTACGGGCAGAACTTGAACATGGTGGCCAGACCGTCATTTCTACTTTTTCTTCCATTAGAGCAGGAAACTCGCCAGGTATAGCCTCCCCCGTACAGGATTCAATTCCACAAACCCTTATCGGGCCCTTGTGGGGCAGACACCTCTGGGTCTCAGAGGGCCCATCAGAGAGAGTAAAATAGACTTGCTCTCTTATACTTGAGATGCGACCTTTCAGAAGAGCAAGATGTTAGTTTCCACGGGAGAAGCTTCAAGGCTTACAGTGGTCCTTCAGTGATAGGAAAACAGTTTCTACATAGAACGAAGAAGTATTACAAATCCATGTCAGTGAGGCCCAAAATTTCAGACCGTGAGCTGCAAAAGCTCGATGGCGTTGTACCCTCAAGAGACTAATTTGGCAGTGAGATACCACCTACCACGAACCAAGATAATTATCCAGATCCTTGGACTGGGGAAAAAAGGACTAGTGGGTGCCAGAACTTATGAAGCAACTCATATTGAGGGTTTCTGAGCGTTTGCATGCCTACATTTCCCCCCTGGGATTTCTATTATAAACTCAAAACGTGGGAGAAATTCTCACCATGCCAACTAGCAAAACCAGGGCTGGGTTCCTACTTCCTTTGTCTTGTCAACTTGCCCATCCAAGCGCAACAGGTCAGCCTTCAGAGGTCAAGGAAGATCATTAAACTGGCCCCCAGAGAAGGCTCTGAGTTTGGGCTCTGATTCATCAGTAAACAGAAATCTCACATTTTCCAAAATCCCGTCGCAACCAGAACTGTGAAAGTAGTAAACGATTATGAAATGGTTCTGACAATGCCTACTGGCAGACATTTGTGTGCTTGTGGATAATCAAGGCTAAGCTCTAAGATCTAGCTTTGGGAATGTTTATGGGACACTGTACCCTAGCTGAACAGGACGGCTTTTTCAGTACTGTGCCCCTTTTCTTGACTTGCAGGACAGAGGAGCTACCCAGCTGCAAGCACACGGATTGCATCTCATTTGTTTTTAATCATCACAGGTGTCATGTAGCCTTTAAAAGGAAACTGCCCATTTCTAACAGGAACTAGATCATCTGCTCCGGGTGCAGAAAAGCATTGCTTCGGTAATTCATGGCAGCAACTTACCCCTCTTCCGCGATACGTAAGGGCCTTGTTGCTTTTCTTGGCTTATCTGTGGAGTATATTCATCCAGTTGACTGTTTTGGTTTCTTGATATTCGCGAGGAGGAGAGCCTTCTGAAATCTGAATCATACTTCCCGTCCCTCCTGAGTAGTTCAGCGCACACCCACACACACAACTTTCCCCATAAACACCACATGGCTCAGCACACGTTAAAATTAGATCTTTCCTACCAAGAGAGCAGGGGTGGGGGAAAATGCCACGCCAGAGAAGCGCCGCCTGCTTCTGCCAATGGAGTGTAGCACAGGCCTCTTCAGCAGGCGTCAGAAATAGAACGCCACCTTCCTCAGCCGCATAATGTGTCTCTCTTCGCGAATAGCTCCTCAGTCTCCATTCCTTGTGAAATCGAGATCCTCCATTTCAGCGAGGAAACGTGGATCCTAAAATGTCGATCCGGTCTTTGAATCGAGCCCCTGTTAGGGATGTGTTCGTGTTTCTTTCTGTCCAGCACTAGATGGCTTTAGACTGGCCGACCTTGTCGATGACCTTGACGGCCACTGGGCATGGTCTTGCCCTAGACTGGACATGCTTCTGGGAGACTAGTGAGCTGAGTTTCTTTCATTCGAAAATCCCTTTTCTATACAAAATCAGAAAAATTCTAACGTTATCAAACATGCTACATTCATGTTTCTTTCAGTATACCTTGTATGTATTTAAACCATCTTGGAATGAATAAAGCTTCTTCTTTGGGCTTTTTCTAAATTCACTTCGAAAGACATCCAAAGCTTCAGGTCCTAGGGCAGTGATGACATAAGGGTTAACTCAATTATTTCCATAACTTCTCTGTTCTTTCCAACAAGAATCCAGTGTAACTGGCCCCGCTAAGGGGAGAGGATATGGGGAAAGTCCATGATGAAACTGGTGGGCGCGCTTCAAGGGTTTTCCGCATGATAAAGATTAGGAGGGGAATTCCGTATAAACTTACACACAGCATGGAAAATACAACTTTCTATGGAAACTTCACCAGGCCCCAAGGCAGATGTTTCTGATCAGCAAATCCTTTTACTATTAGATTTGGGAGGCCCGTTAAGAACAGCACTGGGAATTTCTATGTGAAGGAGGCCAGCGCTCAAGTTTAAGTCAATTAAACTAAGTCTGCCAAAACCATTCTCTGTACGTGCTGCCAAATCCTGCCCGGGAACGAGCAGCCTTGACTTTCTATCTGCAGAGCAGGGGTGGCGTGCAACTGCTTCACACAAGCAATGACCACAGAAACAACTTGGCTTTTGCTTAAATAAGAAGACAATTCGCTTTAAAGTCAGGGATGTGCCATCGGAGGAATTTCACTCAGTGTTCCAGAAGTGATGGCTCTCTCGGGTTTGAGAGGCCCAGCTCAGGCACATGTGAGCAGTGATATAAAGATTTGCATTAGAGGGTAATTGCTAACTTACAAACAATTTTTGGACAATGATAGGCCGGTAAATGTTTTCCCTGTAGCCCATAAAACCCAAATTAGCTCAATGGGTTGCTATAGGTTAGAGACCTTAAATATGAATTTATAACCATTCTTGATAGACTCTTTTGGCTTAGCGAGTACTCATTGATCCAACAAGCATTTACTGGGCATCAGCGGTGGGCCAGGCACCAGTCTGGGCGCTGGCTATGCCTGGGTGTCGTCCAGCGTGGGAGGAAAACGGGCATATAATCATTCCAGTTGAAGAGGACCCGGATTGTGAATGGCCTTGTGTGTTGCGTTAATAGGATCTGGAGTCCCAGGGAGCCAGTGGACAGATCTCCGCAGTGCAGAAGGTAGTTGGAGCCATCTTTAGTCAAATTGCCCCCGTTCCAGTGTAGGCAATGGATTTTGAGGTACCCAGGCTGGAGGCAGGAGGACTACAGAAATGACATGATCAGGGATGAGCTGTGACTTAAGACGTGGGCAACGAGAAAGGGGGGGAGAGACAGATTTGCGAGCAAATAACGAGGAAGACTGAACAGTATAGTCAGAGACCTCTCAGGGGGAGTGGGAGAGAAGGGACTAGAGTCATGTCTAGGCTTCCCGCTTGAGCAATTAGATGGAAGCTGTCGTTCGGCCCGAGGCAAAGTGATGAAGGCGGTTTGGGGAGAAGGCTACAAGTTCAAATTGGGGCCTGAGTGAGACTTGTACTCCTGTGTGTGTGGATAGTATGTTTTTCTGGGCGATGACACAGACAGGACTTCGTCAGCATGTTTCAGGGAGGGTTGAAGCCATGGGTGGGGATGAGTTCATTCGGGGATCATATGTCGAATCTACTACGCAGCCCGATGGTTTAGGATGGCTCAGTGTCGGACGGCCGCGGGCCTGTGTTTACCCTTCTCCTTTGATGCTCGCTTGCTGGAAGCAACCACTTGACATGCCCAACCCTCAGCTTTCCCATCCAGTGGGAGATACATTTTTCTCCGGTAATAAGGTTCTGGGGAGAAATAAATAAACAAACTAGTTCACATAAAATACCAGTGCATTTTAAGTGGTTGATGAGTGTTAACTACTGTTATCATTGTTGCTGTGATTATTATAATGATCTGAGAACAAAGAATGGGACTTATATCATATCAATATTTAAGTCGCAAGCCACGATCACAGGTTCAAGTTCAATACCAATGCGGACTCCATTAAATAAAATGGGAACAGAGTATAGAGTCCACTCCAGAGTCCTTCCACTCCGGCCTCCCGTCCCATGCCGCCCAATGATTAAGACTCAGGCAGATCAGTTTTATGGACATTTGGGAAAACCCTCTGACGTATTTATTTGGTGAGATGTGGACTCACCCCGCCTGGCCTGTCTCAGTTAAAGTATCACTTGCGTGGCAACACAAGCATGTTGCACTTGACATTGGCATACAGGTCACTGTCACCCACAGTTTCCTGGGGCTCCTAGTGAGCAGGTGTTTGGCCTGAAGGAGTGAGAAGAAAGATGGCTTTTCTCCAGCTCTGACAACACAACAGCCTGAGTGTTCTCCTCTGTAAATTTGGGACAACTACAGCTTCCTACCAGTGCGGTCATTAATAATAAATTAAGTAACACACATAGGTGAGTAGTAAATTATATCACGCAGGTCAAGGGCTGACCTGAGAATGAACACCCAGAAACATCAGGGCCACTTCCTTTCAATAGCTAACATTCCAAGCATTGTTCAAAACCAGCACCATGTGGGAGTGCATGTTGCAACCTAGACATATTTGGGTCAGCTTCCAGGGGCTTCAGAAAGAGAGTCAAACAATTTTAGACAGATTTAAACCTCCTGGTTGAAACCTTCCCTGAGGTGTGAACTCTGCCCTGCCAATGGAGAGCTGTTCTTTCAAGAAAAAGAAAGCTCCTTTTTTTTTTTTTTGGTCCCCTCTGGGGGACGGCCAGAAGAGCCCCAAGCAATGCGAGAGCACAGATCTGTCACCAGGAGGTATTGACAAGGCTTCGATGAAATCCAGCCACTGTTTGTGTCAATAAATGTCGCCGGGCAGGCGGCAGGGCAGGTTGGCACACTCGTGTTGAGACGGTGGAGGAAGAAGCTGTCTTATTGAATGTGTTGGCGAAGGGGAGGCAGGACTCTCTCATGGGAAATGGATTGTTTGTGCAAGAATAAAAGGTGTTTTGTTGCTAAAGCAATTATATTTTTAAAAAGAGAAAGAAAAAAACATTCTTGAAGAGCAATTGCTAACTTCTTTTCAAGAATGCCAGAAAGCTGGAGGAAGTGGAATAAAGTGAAGACAAAGGGAAAAAGGAAATGCATCTGAAAAGCCTGCCGTTGTTCACTAAGCAATTCGAATCCCTCTGCAGTGTCCTGAAGGGGCCTTGTATCATGAGCACACCTCCAAAATGACTACCTGTGCATTGTCTCACTGCGTCATGGTCTCCTGGACCAAAGAGTTGGGCCGAAAGACTTAGACGATGATGAAAGAGTTTTTGTTCCCAAAGAACGTTCATTGAAAAGACACCCAAGTGACCAACACATATTGAGTGGCCACTGTTGGACAGACATGGCCATAGCTTACAAATAAGAAAGTGTCCAGCCCTGGCTGATGTGGCTCAGCGGATTGAGTGCCAGCCTGTGAACCAAAAGGTCAGTGGTTCGATTCCCAGTCAGGGCACGTGCCTGGGTTGCAGTCCAGGCTCCCAGTTGGGGGCGGCGTATGAGAAGCAACCGATCTCTCACACATCAGTGTTTCTCTCCCTCTCTTTCTCCCTCCCTTCCCCTCTCTCTAAAAATAAATAAATAAAATCTTTAAAAAAGAATAAAAAGATGGTGTCCTGTCTTCAAAGATCACAGTCTATCAGGAGAGACAGATGTGCAGACAATCCTTAATTAAATAAAATTTACGTTAACATTAAACACACTTGTATGGTTTATCTCAGCATTTTCCCCCTAGGACATATAACTCAGACTCCCAACAAAACTATATCCGACGACTGGTTGACAAAAGGAAGTTTGCACGTGATAAGTAAAGTGATCACCCCATCACCGCATGCAAGAGCGAGTTCTGGCTCAAGACAGAAGCCAGCTCTCACATGCCTTTCATTAGACACACACGGAAAGAGACACATTTCCTCTCCCTCTCAGAAAGCACTGAGTTCCACAGGGCATCCCAGCTCCGAAGCATCAGCATCAATGGAAAACTCCTGAATCAGATGAATAGGGATGTGTTTTGGAAAACACAAAGCATCCTGGAAACTGGAAAACATGCTCCTATGTTATCCAGACTCTGCCAGTATCAGATCTGTGGTTTTCAATGTGCTGGGGAACAAACCGTGGGAGTCCAAGAACCCAGCATGGTCTCTTGGGAGAAAGAATGGACCCTGAAGAATCCTGACATATGGACCTCATGCCTCCACCATCAGGCTTGGTGGCCCTCTGACTAGATTGTGTTTTGTGAATATGTCTTCCTCACCTGGACAACTCCATTCCCCTAATAATGAGAAGACATACATGTCACCGAGAACATTTCATTCATGACCCAGATGCTTACCAAGTGTGGTCCTTCATCAAATCGATTGTATCGTTGCTAACGGTAGTGAAAACTGGGCGTGGGGTTGGGCCGAGTCATTTGAAAATCAAATTCAGTTTCATTGCATTCAAGGTGAGCTTTCTTTTCTTGTGCCATATCTTATTGTGAGTTGATTTGGACTTCAAGGTTAGCAGCGCCTCTTAACTTCGAGAACGTGCACACCCTTTAATTTTTTTCAACCTAATGAAAACTAGAAACAAAACGCAGACGGCTACTCAGAGCCGACGGATGCACTCCTTATCCCAGCCTGCACCTCACCCTGGCTCCCAGGACAGCGAATGTGAGTGAAGACCCCTTTCTTGGATATCTCTGGCAGCTCTTTATTTTGATCTTTCCTCCCCCCCCTCCTTAAAAAGAACACAAGGAAAATTGCATCTTTCATTTTCAAATAACGCTAGAAGGTTTCTCTGTGCATACTTCCAACGGGAGCCAATCACGGCCTGTTAACAGCAAGAAAACCAGTGATCTGGGGATATTTAACTCTGCCTTGGCCCTGGAAGAAGAGGACTCTCATTTTCGCATACTTTGTCACAGCCACGGAGCCGGCTGACACAATGGACTTTCACAAGGAGCTCTGAAGCAATTGGCAATTAAGTGGTTTGAAGGGGTCCTTCTGAGCCGCTATGAAAGGCTTCAGGTGTGAAACGCTTGTTTTCAAGAGCACTGAACAAAATGTATGGTTGCTTTCAGGGCCCCCCTTGTCCTTCCAGTGGAAGGGGTGGAGGAGGGGGAGGCTAGGGGAAGCAAGGACACTCAAGAACAATTTGCTATTCAGCATCTGAATGGCGGGCGCTTTCTCGCTCCCCCCCATTCCTTGTGCGGCTGGTGAGGGAGGCACACCGAGGTGGCACAAACAACCCTCGGCACAATGGCAGATCAAGAGAGAGGCAGGGTAAAAGAGGCCGGGAGAATGACCGCCTGAATGCTGGGAAGACGGCTTGATTGTTAATTGCGGGTAAATGTATGGCAAGAGTGAAAGGAGTTCATGGGCTACTTAAAAGCTATCCCCGAGCAATAAGTAGAGAGAGTGGGGAAATAAGAAGATGGTCCTGACCCTTTTAAGGACGACAGTCGTACATCTGGCCCACTTGAGAAAGTAAATTGAGAACTGTTCAAAAAGGTAGGCAAATGCATACGTGTGTTCAAATCCCATTGCTCGCGAGGGGGGAGAAAAAAAATCTGGCAACTCCGATTCACGCCCAACGTGGACTTTCAAGTCTCCCCTATTCTGTTTGAGTATTCGTCAATGGGACCAAGATAATATGCAAGAAGGATGCTGTCGAATAGATAAATATTTAAAATATGACTTTTTCCTGAAGAATGCAGCCCTCTGTTCTTGAATAAAATATATTTGCAGTGAAGCGAGCACAAGGGGAAAGGGAACTTCAAACACTCCTTATGAAAGAATTGTTCTCTTAGTTCTGTTTCATGTCACTTTTCCTAGGCTGACCTTTACGTCCAACATATTGATTTTTTCCTAACCCAGCCTTGCTTTGCAGAAAAAAGGGGTATTGAGTCTTTGAGCTGCCTCCATATCACTATTGTATGCGCACCCTTAAAGGTGAAGGAGCCCCTTTCAGGAGATGACTGTCTGACTGACAATGTGATTAGGATTGTCTGAGGACTTTTCATTTTAAATGTAGGAGACCACATGTATCAATCTGGGAAAAGAGACAGAAGCCGACTCAAATCGAGTTGTCTTTTAAATGTTTCTCAAAGACTTCTGGTTTCGCTCGGAGCCATGGCTTCTCAGATAAAGTATGCGCTGTGTGAAACTTAATTGTGTCCACCAAGACTGGAATTCTATAATTTTCTGGTGATTTCTTTTCCTAATGTGTCCTTTTAAATCCAGCACGTAATTAGTATCAGAGTTCTCTGGGTTAGGCGCTTCATTTCCCCCCTTGTATTCTGGTGTCCAACGGGGGCATTCATAAGATAGAATTTCACCAATTGTCACACTGTTGGGGCTGAATTTTTGGCTTATCCCATTATAACATGTAACTATTGGTGCAAAAGGATGGTAAGCAGTTTGAAACTGGGTCTTCCCTTCCTCTCACCTCAAGAAGGCTATTAAAATCACAGGGGATGTTAAAGAATTCTGGGCTTTTTTTTTGCAAATGCTACCCAGTCTTTTTTGTGGCCGGGAGAAAGTCACAAGGGGAGGAAGGAAGTGACCCGTCTTTCCCATGACCTGTTCCATTCCAGAGTGGTGTTCGGATCGTGTCAGTACCGGGACCACCTTGTCCTGTGGATTGTGAAAGGTGCCCCATTCATAATACGGTTTAAAATATGGTGCGAAAGACATTTCTAGGCGAGGCCTTGGAAGAAACCCAAGGTGAGCGTTCAGCCCAGCTTCCCTTTATCTGACGTATCATCCCCTGTATGTTGGATGGACTGCTTGTATCTAAATTCCCAAGCCGCCCCTGTGGTCTCCTTACGGGACTATGTCATTGTCTAGCCTTCCTCCTAGTTCCCCCGTTTATCCCCGCTCACCCACGTTTGCCTCCCTGTATCTTTTCCTCACCATCATTCCATCCTCAGCACCTCGCACGGGGCCGGCACATAGTAAGATCTTTATAGAAGAGCAGCCAGAAACTGGCGGTTGCCGAAGGGAAGGGGCCTGGGTGAAAAAGGTGGACGGGAATATAGTCAATAATGTTGCCGTACGTCTGCAGGATGACAGACAACGCTAGCATTAATGTGGTGTTCACACTACAAGGTGTATAAATGCCAAATCGCTAGACTGTGCACCTAAACTAATATACTATCGCACACCAGTGAGGTCTCAATTACAATTTTTCTGATTGATTTTCAGGTGAGAAAGAGAGGGCAAGAGAGACGTTGACTTGTCGTTCTATGTATTTATGCCTTCACTGGGTGATTCCTGTCTGTGCCCTGACCGGGGATCGAACCTGCAACCTTGGCATATTGGGAGGACTCTCTAACAGACTGAGCTCCCCAGCCAGGGCCTAGACTTAAATCTTAAAAATTAAATAAATATACATAAATAAGTAGTTAAAACAACAAAGATGGCGGACAACAAAGATGAACCAGAAATGTTAAGACCCCAGTGCAATTTAAGTCCCCACACTTTGAGGAGTTTCTACAAACCCAAAATGTTGTCTGAAATCCCCAGTCTAAGTAGATGTAAAGTCAACCAGTTCTTCACAGTTGTTCCAGATTCAGCCTTTTTTTTTTTTTTAGTCAAAATGGAAGAGAAAAAAATAAATGAAGCTTTTCTTTTCTTTTTTTTTTTTTCATCTTTTGCATGCCGCCTTCCACTGTGGGCCGTAATGCCCTCCAGTGTATTCCAGGGGAAACAAAGTCTGTAACTCCACTCTGGAAATTCAACGTGTTTAGGAAAATTGTACAAACCGTGGGAACTAAACAGTTTGCCCTGAGTTGAGGCAGAGCCCCTGTGCAGAGAATTCTTCTAAGGATGTTAAGACACTTGGCAAATAGTTGTCTTATTTCAATGGCACACCTGCTTTTCCATCATAATACAGCTCGTGTGTCTTTTCCTTGTCTTTGTTTGGGTAATTACTAAAGTTTACAAATACTCCTTAAAATATAATTACGGTGGTTTTGCCAAGGAAGTAACACAAGCTATAGGCAACAGTCTTTGAATTGTGTTATATACACGGCACTGTGCTAGTTTTGTTTTCTTATTTTTTAATACCTCACTCAAGGATATGTTTATTGATTTTTGAGAGGGAGGAAGAGAGAGAGAGAGAGAGAGAGAGAGAGAGGAAGCAAGTGATGTGACAGAGAAACATCGGTCAGTTGCCTCCCCATATGTGCCCCAACTGGGGATCGAACCCTCAACACTGGTGTGTGCCCTGATGGGGAATCGAACTTGCAGCCTTTTAGTGCACGGCACGATGCTCCAACCAACTGAGCCACCTGGCCAGGGCAAACCACATTACTTTAAAATCGTTATCACTTACTCCTACCGGAAGCTCAGTAATGTTGGAAATTATGTCAGTGTTATTTTCCCCGAATTTACAATGACATTTAAAAAATTTTCCAGCCCTTAACTCACAATCTTTTTGTTAGCGCTTCCTCACAGAAGAGTGGAAGCAACTATGACCTGTATTGTCAAATGATAGAAATGCAACTCAGACATTGCTGCCCAGGTCCTGGTGTGGCTGTCAAGTTACCATTTACTCATCACGTCTGTGACATTGCACTTCTCTGTTGTTAAAATGTCTTTGCTTCTTATCAAGGCCTATGTATTAAGTCAAAGTAGATTACTTACCACGGTGGTTGGCACACAGCGCACCATACTTAATTTTTCTGGGTGTCAGTTTCCTCATCTGTTGAATGCACATAATAAGAGAATCAGCTATATAGGATGCCTGTGGGGGGTTGCAAATTGTAATTCGTATAAAGTGCTCAGCGCAAAAGTCGGTGGTCAGCCCCTGCTCGCTATTTCTCTGTATTTCCACAGCCTCGTCCGAGCAGACAATTTCAACATTCCCTCGGCAGTGCTCAGAGTGCAGCCAAAGCACACCTCCCATTTTAATATTCATGCAAACCGCGTTTTCCATTTAGATTCTGCGTGTGAGATTAGGAAATGTAAAATCTCCATCCAGAAGAGTACATTAGCAGAACCAACATTTTCCAACACCAACTCGACTATCAAAGTCTTTTCACACTTGAGTCGCAGTCAAAGGGAGAAGCCGCTCCCACTCGCACAGGACTTTGGGGCCCAGCACTGACTTTGAAGTGCAGTACAAAGGCTTAGCAGAGCGCGACCGTATATTCTGTCACACGTGTGGCCCAGGAACAGCCACTTTACATATCACACTTGCTGCTGCGTATTCTTATCCCTCACAGCAGTTAAATGTGTCCGCGAATTCTTTTATACTCTCCCTTTATTTGAATGCATAATCAGAACAGTTACCGGGGAAGAGCTAGAGAGAAAGAAAAAAAAAAATACTTCTGGGGAGTGGAATCATCTCTTGATCTAAGAGCTGCTTTATAAGCTCTGAAAGTTTTATCCGCCATGCAAAAGTGCCCGAGTCTATTATTTGCAAATTAATAAACTGGCGAAGAGCAAACACTAGGCCGGAAAAAATGCACCCGTGCATTCTCCAATCTGGCGGCCGATGCTGAGAATTGAATTCAAGAAACTTGAAAGGCGGAGAAGAGCGTCCCCAAACTTCCTTCACTTCTCGTCCTCGACCCTTTGTCGTTTCTCTTCCGTGTACCCTGGAGTCTCTAATTTAAATGACTCCCCTGTCTTTTCTTTCCGTCTCAGCCTCTCCACCGAACTCAGATCCGTACTTCCAATTGCCTTGTGTGTGGAGAACCTGCGAACACAGTAGCCTGTTTCTCCTCTCACATTTCCCTAATGATCAAAAGCGCTCCGTCTATAATTCTGGAAAACTCATTTGTCTTATATGTGTTCATTTTCCTTCCCTGGGTACTCATACGCTGACCCAGGAGTCACAGATGGCTTGAAACAACATGAAAGCAAAAAGACGTCACGACGGAGGGGACACGGAGCGGGAGTAAAAAGGAAGATGGGCAAGTGGCAGCATCAGAAGCATTTTATTTAACCCGCATGCAGAATATGAAATGAAAACGAAAACCACTGCAACCGAAGCATGTTTCCAGCCTCTGGAACCTTCTGCCGCTCATTCCTAGGGAGACCGCCAGCTGCCGCGTTACAGCTGTGTCCTCCGCTTCATTAGCATTGTTGGAGCTCCCACCATTCAGCTGGACGGGCATTCCCTTGCAATTGATAGCCGCCTGGAAACGGCTCTCACAGCTGGGCCGCGGATCCCTCGCCCAGGGAGCCTGGCACCGGGCAGCCACATTCAGCCGTAATTAATATTTGGAGAACTGCTGTCCCGGGGCTCCGCTCACGGCACTGCCCAGAGGCGAGCGAGTGCAGAGAGGCTTTCTTGTTGAAAGATGGTTGACCGAGGTCTGCAGGGCTGAGGCTTGGATGACGAGAGAGCTCAGATGCAGTCCGCCTCCGCCACCTATAATGTGACCGTGATGGAGAGAAGGGAAGGAGAAGAGAGAGGGGTGGGGAGGGCATAGTCATGCTTCAACTTCTGGCTCTGACAGTCATGGGCAAGGCCATAAAGGGTAGATGGCGGCTGGCATTTTTGGCTGGGCTCTTCTTTTTCTCCTTGGCTGCCTGCACGTGCCAAGCACCAGCCTTTCTTCTTGCAACCCGGAGCTCCAAGAGCAAACGTGGAAGAGTATCTAGGTAGAAGGAACTTGCAACGGATTTTGTTTAACACGTCTGACTCACAGAGGTACAAAAGGAGGGCCAGAGACGTTCCGTTGCTGCGGCTCGAACTGGCGAGAGGACATAAAGCATGTGACAGCTTTTCAGGGACTCAGGCCTGGGTGACAATCCCTTCTCTGCCACTTAGGGGTGGTGAGAGCTTTGGGGGAAGGGATTTAAGTGGCCGCACATCAGTTCTTCGAAGGAGAAACCCGCACACACCAATATCCCATATAATTGGTAGCTGTCACAATTATTTGCTGATATTCTTATATGGGGTCACTGTCGTGGCTTTCAAGGCTTGCCAGCTGAATCGTGGAAACTTTTTGGGCTTCCGTCCCACGACTATAAGATGAATCCGAGAGAGTGGCCATCGTCCCAAAGTGATTGTGAAGTGTCTCCAGCTTAGGATAGGCAGGGAGACCACTTCCACCAGAGTGCCTGGCCCAGAGAAAGCTCTCAGGAAATATCTGCTATTTTCTTGTCCTTAATACCACTTTCAAAGCAAAGCCGGGGTTTTTTTGTTTATTTGTTTGTTTTCTTTATCATTATATAACTCTGACCTTGGTTGCATACTTGAAATATTTCAAAGGCTCTTTACCTTTAGCCTCGAGTCCAGATTCCTTCAGGGCACATCCGCGGTTCCTTATGGCCCAGCTCCTGCGTGCATGGGCAGCCTGGTACCTCGGCGATCTACCCACACTCACCTCTTGCCTCCTGCAGGTCTCCGCGGCACCTCAACGTCTCTCTCTCCCTCTCTTTGTCTTTCTCCTCAACTGGACTACAGTCCCATGGGAGCAAGGGCTGCCCTGTTCATCTCCGCAGTATCGCCACCAAACATAGCTCAATACGTGTCAGCAGAGCACTGGGCTCCCCTGGCTTCCGATGACAATAAAAGGTGACATGACAATGTTTGCCCAGTCTGTGCAGACCACTCGGGAGAGCGTTTCTCTGGGATACGGTCCTTCTTGGGGGTTTAAATGAGATCGACCTCCTTCGTCCTCTGTAACATCGCATCTCGGTTTGACTCCCACCTGCTCGGCTGCTCAGTAGCAACATGTGTCTGTTGGCTTCTGTATTGGAGAGCACGGGTACAAAGGCCAGAGATTATAACACTCAGGGCTGTTGTCAAAATGACATGCACCAGGACACAGGAAACACTTCACACAGCCACCGTCATAAAAAGACACACCCAACGTTTGCTTATTTCTCCCCACCTATGATACTGATATTGAAAGGTAATACCCCCACGATATTGTTTTCCTTTTGCCGGAAAACAATGGAGGGGGAAGAAATTGACAGAGGTTTCTTTTTTTTTTTTTTTTCCTTTAACTGGGGAAAAAGAGAACAGTTAAAATGTTTATCTGTGCAATAACTGTCATCTGTATGAGACAAACCAATAAGAATAGCATCATAAGAAATGCAGATCACACCCCCCCCACCCCCCACCCCCGCCGCCGCCATGCTGGCACTGGTGCAGGTACAGAAGTTAGCTGAGAATAGAGCAGCGCTGAAGAATACTGTAAGATCTGCCAGGTAGGAAGGATCTGGGGTTGAGCCACGCTGGATTTGTCTGCGTGGATGTCTTCCAAGGCTCACGTCCCTTAATGCCAAAGGCAGAGGGGCCGCAAAAGCCTCCAGGTAAAATATAAGCCACATAACAAATGTTTTCTTCCCACAAATCTTGTTTTCCTTGTAGTGAGGAAACAAGGGCTTTCGCTCCAACCACAAATTGTAACCCAAGGTGGGGAAAATGGCCAAGAAGAAAGTGCAGGATCTCAAATCAGTTGGAACAAAGAGGGGGGCCGGCGGGGCGGAGGAAGGTGGGTGGAGATTAATCTTATTAGGATCGTATATCATGAGGGTGTCAGGTGAGAAAGCAAACGAATGGCCTATGTTTATCTGAGCTAAACCGTGTGTTTCACCCAAACACTCACTTCCCGGAGCCGTTTTTTTTCTTACCTGTAATAAATTGGCCAAGTCTTCATAGGGCGTTGATAATAAAGTACACTTAGGTGCATTTAGAGATCTCTTGCCGGGTTTTTCATGCGACCAGCCTCCCTCTCTGTCTCCCTCTCTCTCTCTCTTCGTTTCCCTCTCCCTTTTTTATCACAGCTGATTCACAAAGCCCTTTGGAAAGATGAAGTAGGTAGAAATCAAAATAAATGGATTCTATTAAAACCAGCAATGCATCAACTGCTTGATAAAGTGATTAATAAACAGCTTAGGATGGTGATTGATTAAACTCTTTAATCAAAGTGCTAAACTGACTTAATATGGAGAGTTTCAACCTGTTCAAAGAGAACATTCCCCCTGCCTAAGGTTCACACTTGTTTATGTAACTTTTCTGAAGTGGGCGCCTCAGGTCGGACCCGCCGAGAGCCGAGGCTCTGGAATGCGAAAGGATTATAAAGTATCACAAACTACATTAGCCGCTGAAGTGGGACCGTGAATTATAGGAGTCTTCCACCAGACCTCAAGTCATTTTTCAGATTTTTGGAGCCTTTCATCCAGTAGGTCCGTTGCCCGAATCACTTCATAAGTCAAGCCTTAATGTCTAAAGCAAGACAGTGCAAATTTTAAATGTCCCTATCACTCCCATTTCATTCTCTCCTTATTTTTACCCTGAAGGTGGTTTTATACTCATTAAACAGGGCTACATGTCACCCAGTGTATGTAATTCTCAGTATCAGGCAGCATTTTTAACAAAATGAGTCATCTGCTTACCAAGGTAATAAGTCACTTGATTCCTGAAAGTGTTTGACACCAAAAGGGACCTTTTCGAAACAGGGTCCCCAAAGGCTAAATAAAAACATTTAAAGAGTTGATCTTGCTCTGGCCGGGCAGCTCAGTTGGTTGGAGTGTTGTCCTGATGTGCCAAGGTAGCAGGTTCGATCCCTGGTCAGGGCATGTACAAGAATCAACCAATGAATGCATGGATAAGTGGAACAACAAATTGATATCTCTCTCTCAAATCAATAAATTAAAAAAATAGTTTGAAGTACATTGACATGGTTGTGCATTCTATCTCCAGAACTCTCATCATCTATCAAAACTAAAGCCTTGTCCCCTGGTGGGTGTAGCTCAGAGGACTGAGCATTGGCCTGCAAACCGAAGGGTTGCCGGTTCGATTCCCTAGGGGGCACATGCCTGGGTTGAGGGCCAGGTCCCCAGTAGGGGGGTGTGTGAAAGGCAACCACACATTGATGTTTCTCTCCCTGTCTTTCTCCCTCCCTTCCCCTCTGTCTAAAAATAAAATAAATAAATAAAATCTTTAAAAAAAAAACCCAAAAACTAAACTAAAGCTGTGTCCCCATTAAACAACTAATTCCCATTTCCCTTCCCCCAGCCACTGGCCACCACCATCTATTCCCTGTCTCTATGAATCTGACCCTTCTAAATACCTCATAAAAGTAGAATCACAAGGAGGACCCGGTGTCAGAGAAGGTAATGCCCGCAGAATGTACATGGTCACCAAAGTCGTGAGGCTTTGCCAATGTTTAAGAAACTGCACGTAGCTGGACTTTGGAATCCTTCAGGGGCTGAAAATCTCAAATGGGACCAGGCTTCACATAGGAAATTTTCAATAGCTCAATGGAAGCTGAGGAGGTTAGACCAGAGGGACCGATGGCTTAGAGAAAGAGCTTACAGCTTGCCCAGCAGTGTCTCAGAAGAGTCGATAAAACTTTAAAATCAATATGCTGATGAAGTGCCAGCTAAAAAGCTCACAGAATCCGCTGATGTTGTCACAGGGACCTAAGAAGAGCCTGTCCCTGCCCCATCCCTCCTCCCTGTCACCGGGTCTCTGAATCACATGAAATCTTTGGAAACTCGGCGGTTCTTTACGGAAAAGGCAACACATTCTATTTTTACAGGTTTATTTAAAAAAATAAAGGTGACAGGGTCATTATGGGAAAATTTTAGAAAACACAAAAAGGCTTAGAAACATCAGAAACGACCTGGATATTAGCCTGTTAAATAATTAAGTGAGGTCCAGTTGTTTTCTCGCATGTGTTTTGGCATAACTGAGACAATTTCGTTTGTATATATGTAGGGATGTTTCTTTATTAATGAAATAACAGTCGTATCTTGTGTTGATGAAACTCTCTGTCAACACTATTTTAATCACTGCATTCGCTCCCTTCTAACATAGTTTTATTAAAAACCCTCCTATTATCTGACCTTTGACTTGTTTCCAACATTGAACTGAATATCTGCATGCATGAAATTTTTAGACGTTTTGTGTTGTTTCCTTAAATAGTGTGATATAAAAATAATTAATACCCACCTGACAGAGCTGTATTGAAGATCGGGAGATATATATGCCCAAGGCACATGCTGTGTGCTTTAGTCATCCCAGGATCTGATGATACGTAACACGGGTTTACTTTAATATTGATAGAATAAAAGTAGAAGTGGAGTTGAAACCAGGAGAGCAAATTTCAATTGTCATAAAACTTGGTTCAGTAAAGTATGCTTTTTGCGACAAACCTGTTTTTTTTTCTGCCATTCTCTTTTTGGAATATTGTAAGGACATTATAATTTGAATGATATTAATTATGTGATATTTGTAGATGCACAACCATGTGTATTGCTGATTACACCAACTATACGACCAGTGCTTAAATTTAAATATTATTAATTCTAAATACTGCGAAACAATAATGTAGCATATCATGAAACGCCTGAAAGAACAAACCCAAATGGCAACCAGCTAAAAGTATTTTCAAACACAGAAAAAAATTAATAATTCAAATACAGCCTTTTAGCTCAATTTAAAATGAGTTATCAAAAATGTTTTGATAACTTCGTTTTCATGAATGTAATAAGGTATCTTCCAAATCACTAATTTTTACAAGTAATTTTATTATTTGATAAAATCACCTTATTCAAACCTCTCTCTGAATTTGAATGTGTCTTTCTGCCTGTGTCTGCGAATAGGGTGCTTTTTTAAAGCTATGTTAACCCTTTTCTTAGTGTTTGGAAAGTCTACATTTTTCACTTTCTCAGTTCTGGAGTGTATTAATCCTCCAATATTTTCCTCTGTTCATGCATGGGGCTTGAACTTCATGTATTAGGGCAACTATGACAACAGAGTGATAGAAATGTTCTAATAGAAAAGAAAATTGTCTGTTTAATTGAAACATAGCAACAAACTAAAAACAAACGGGCCCCTAAAACTCTCCAACGATCCCCAGAACTCCGAGGGGATCAGGTCTGGACCAGTTCTGAAAAGAAGGGGCCGTTCAGAGTAGTTTAGCCAAAGAGCACCTGGGGGGGCTCCAGTTGCTCGGCAGAGGTTATCCCAGTGAGAGTTTCCTCTCCTGGAAATAAATCGCATTGTTTTCTTCATAGACGTCTCGATGTAACTGTTTCATCTGAGAGAAATGACAGATTTAAGAGCAGGCTAAAAAACTCTTGGTTCATTAGGTTTGGAAAAAGAGGAAAGATATTTTATCTCTGTTTCGATGCTTTCGTGTGCTAATCAGCTGTTTAGACTGTAATTTCAGAATGTTTGGAAGCACAGAAAATAGAAACTCTTATGCGTAGGTGTGCCTGGTGGTGACCTATAGACGACAGTGGGCTAAGGCATTTGTTTAGAAATAATACATATTTTTTACTGTCAGGTTTAATAACTTGTCCAAAGCATATGTGTACATATTTTCTCAGTTTTCCAAAGGAAAAGGTCATGCAATTTCAATGACTGGCCACATAGCGTATCTATTTGGTCAGAACAGAAAACTAGGTGTGGTAGAAAAACACAGTTTAGAAAATTGTATATGCTTTAAACTAAGAATACCTGAAAGCAACACAAATATACATCTTTATTTTGCTGAATGCTATTACGGTTCTGTAAACTATAAATGTAAATGGGACATGCACCCAATCCAGAGAAATGTTAGGACCGAACTATAGTGAATTTAATAAAGAACTAAACACAATGATTAGCAGAGGACAGTGAAGGCATGTCTAAGAATGCATTTTAAAACCATATAATGCCAAAAGATTATCATCACCCCCATAGTGATATATTTTGGGCATAATACTATGATTAAACTGGCAAAACAAAAAGTGCGTTGTTTTAACTGATGTCTCTAAATCTGTGACATAAAGTCGAGGAAGTGACATACAGGAAAAGTTTAATGGGGGAGTAGTTGGAAGAAACCAGCATCTGAGAAAACACTACACCCAGGAAATGAAATTTTAACAGTAAAAGCCATCCCACAAAATATCACGCTGCTTGTTTTCACCAGTGGCAGTATGGCTGATGGGACCTGATGAGCGGGAAGTAGCAGGTAACCCCGAATAACTCAGAAATATGAAAATTCATAACCCTTCCACCTCGGTCAAGTTTCTGGACACCCAGTGATTTGGAATGTGCTGGAATGTCCCACTAACTGAAATGACAGTCGCTACACCTTACCCTCCATGGTGGACCTCTTTGGGTTTTGGGAGCCATGTTGAACTTGCTAATACAACCCACTAATTAGGTATCCTACAACATAGCCAGTTTTTGAGAGACTCGGAAGAAGAAGGCGCTTCGATGTCCAGTCCACAGTACACGCTGCTGGCTTAGCTCCTCCTTGACCCCAAAGATCCTTCAGTATGGCATGGAACATCTGATATCACTAGTAATGTTAATGAATGTGCAGTTTTTGTGTTTTTTTTAAATATCGAACAATAAGTTTTGTCCACATTTGTAATACCTACATACTTTAGTGAGCAAAAATGTTACAGACGACTAATGAATGCTGATGGGAGCTTACGTGTGGATCAGGCAGCTGTTCTAAGATACTGCCAGTGATTTTCATATCGTAGCTTACGAACATGATTTAAATTCTACCCGCGGTTAATCTTTTAGAAACTACCGTTTATCAAGTGTCGGTGTCATATCACAGAAGAATATCCACAGTTACCAAAATGGGCTACTAAAATATCTATTCCTCTTCCGATGCAATGTCAATGTAAAGCTGAATATTTTTTTAATACTTCAACCAGCAGGACGTAGGACGGCAGATAATTTCAAAATCAGATGTGAAATCCCAGCTCTCTTCCATTAAGCCAGACATTAAAAAAGATTTGCAAAATGAAAATCAGTACTGCTTTTTTTTTTTTTACTATTTCTTGTTTTCCCATTGTAAAAAATGTTATGCCTGTTAGCATGTAACGAGTGTAATTGTCCTTTTTAAGTCATTTAATGATCATTTAAAAACAATGATCTGTTCGAATTTCTAACATGGTAAATATTCATAGATACAGTTCTCATCAACCGAAGCCCTCTGGAATCCTCAAGAAATTGTAAGAGTGAAAAGGGGCTGGGAGTCCAAAAGTTGGAGAAATGCTGAGACAGGTGATTGTATCTCCATAAAAATATAAATATAAATACTTATTTAAATGGCGCATTGGTATTATCAGTCAATCGAGCAATCGCTACGAGTTACTTTTCATGGATCTCTGTCACGCTTGGAAGTAAATATTCAACTTGAACAGGGAATAGTGCAAGACTCAAGCACAGTTTGTGAATTGTGATCCTCTTGACGTTTCGACGAAATTTAATGTTCATTGATAGGCAGTTTTAAGAACATGTGGTTTCCTCTCAGAGATTCTCTTTACAGGCTTTTGTCGTGTGACCCGGCTTTTCGAGTCCCCATGCCTACATTTGCATCTGTGTATTTCTGCCACAAATGGAAAATTCACACACTGCAGCAGGGGCACTGCTGGCCTTGGTTTGTCTTTTGAGTTATTTAAAAATCAGGCCGATTGCACTGTCGACTTCTTACAGGAGAGCCACGCAATGAGAAATTTCCTTCCTGGGATCATGGAATCCCTCTCCAGCCAGGAGTTCAAATAGCGACTCCATCTATCTTTAAAGAAATGCGACTCATTCTTGCGGTCCAACCCAACTGTGAATTCACCTCTAAAAATAGCCTTTTTGGTGGCTCTCTTAGTTAACATAAAACAATCCTTGCACGTGTATACATTCAAGGCTAACGAGAAGTGCCATCTGTGGAACTGGGGTATTTTCACACTCCTCTCTATTACACAAAACAATAAACCCTCCCCAGCTGATTTGTCTCATTATGAAATGCAAATTGCCTATAAAAGTCCTCAGGATGTGAGAAGACACTTATCAAACAGACATTACACATGCCTTCATAGAAACTGTGCAGCCTCAGACACTATCTGAGATGCATGAAGGACCAGAGAACATAGGTGCGAAACCGTTCACTGTGGCTCGAATGATTATGGCCCGAAGTAGCTACATTGGGTAAGATATGTAGATTATTCTATTGCTCCCTCTACACTTTGATCAAGAACGCATCTGCCTCTCCCAAGATGAGTCAAATCTTTACAACAGAAGAAAACAAACAAACAAAATACAGGTGAGGTTTAGAAGACCATGCTAAATTATTCACCTGGTCGTGACCAGTTAGCTAAATTTCACGTGCAACACACTCAGTCTTCCACAATCTTTGCCTGTTTCTGGTTGGAGATTTGCACATTTCCATCTGTGATAAATGGACTGATGGTAACAGGCGACACAAGTTCCATGGTGTTAATGAACTTGAAGAACCTACATAAACTTTTATCCAGAAAACTCACTGCTGCCCATGGTGCATGAGTAGCCAAACAGGAAAAGAAATTTTAAAAATAGTACTGTTTTGCAGAAAAGTGCTCAGGCCTCAGTTTGTATAGGAAGAGGAAAAAGACTGCAAAGGTATTAGAATAAAATTTACATTGAAAACACAGTGAAGATATTAAAGTTTTGAAATAAAGTTAGCCAAGTATGTTTTATGAATGAAATCTTGGAAAACGATGATTTAACATGTGACTCATTTTTATATTTCCCATGATGCCTAGGTCTTAGATATTATAGGTAATAAAAATCTACTTTGGTATATGTTTACTAAATGAATGAATAAATAATATAAATAAATGAATTTTTTTAAAAAATAGAAGTGCTTTATAAGCATAAACTGAAAAAAGTCCACCTCTGAAACATATGAATTCTGCTTTCTGAGGGAAATATTATGCATAATTATATCTCATCATAAGATTTCCTTTGTTTTCAAAGGACCATTTCTAAAATTTGGATATGCACACCAGCGAGCTAAATTTTTACAAACCTCACCCTGAAACTCAAGTCCCTTGTTCTACCAGAGAAGCAATTAAGGACCATTCATTTTTAATGCAACATGAATAATCTTCACACTTGTTGTTAAGTTAATTAATATAATCACAAAAGCCAAATGCATCAAGATGAAGCTTATTTTACAAACATACAAAACGTTCTGCCTCGTTGCCCCACCGCCAAGATCAAATGACATTTTACTGACAGTCTTCTCAAAGCTGAATCCACGTTTTATCCTTTGAAGAGTATCACCGAAAAAAACATGATGTCAAGGGGTATTCAAAATGATTAGCCATTGGAAGTGGTGCCGATATGTCTAGTTCCCTAGACAATAATGAGACGAACAGGTACTAACCCAGTCTTCCCAGTACTTTGTTCTTAAAAATAAAACTATAACCAAATTAAGGCATCCCAATGCAAGGTCATTTATACCGTGCCTCCCCTAATGAGGATTTGAGGCAGTTTACAAATACTCGCTAAGCAAAATAAATATGAGTTAGAAAATCAAGAGTGAAGGTAGAGAAAGACCTTCCACCGCCAGGCCCCGCTGACGTATTAGAATTTGGAGGGTTAATACCTGGGAACGTCTGTACCAATCAGTCTACTTAACAGTTGAGTCCGACAGTCCGATTCACATTTTAGCGTTTGCCCCAAAGGCAGGCCTCTCAGCAGGCCATGAGCAACCGGAAACTGGCAGGTCTCAGAGGCCTCCATCTGTCTCAGCCCCTCCCTTAACGTGCCTGTCTCCTCGCCATCCTGAGGAGAGACGGCGGCATGAAGAAGGACGGTCGCCTTCTCCAACTCTTAGGACTTGAATAAGTATAGTAATAATAAAACATTGACCAAATGCAACCATCGTAGGAAGAAGCAAAATTCATCCCAAAAAAGCAAAAGGTGAAGTGATATAAAAAAAAAAAAAAAGATGACAATTCTCAGGCAATTGAGAAAGATGTGTGGATGTGCGTGGTACCTATCTTCAGTCCCTCTCCCCAAAATGCTACATGCCACCATTATACGTGCAGTGTTTTTGACCTTTGCAGTTTCGGACTTGAGCTACAATTGAAGAAACTGTGGACTGCGGGTGTAACTTTAACCTGAGGAAAAATTAGTTGCCTGTTTGAATGGTATGTTATTTCCTGGACACAAAATTATTTGCTCAGAGACACAGACTGGTTAAACATTGAACTTGAAGGGTAAAGAATGAAATATTCAAACATCCAGGCGAAGCAAGCAAATGACTTATAAAAGGAAAAAAGTGGATCAGCAATGGCTTCATACAATTAATATACATACATACCCAGACATACCTATACAGGTATATGTATGTATTATACATAGATGACATACATATACATATATGCAGGTGTGTGTGTGTGTGTGTGTGTGTGTGTGTGTGTATATATATATATATATATATATATATATGCATGTATATTCAATGCCAGACAATAATAGAACAATGTCTTGAGACAGAAAATGTTTGGCCCCCAAATTTTATACCCAAGAAAGCATTTGCTTCAAATTTAAAATATAAATATAATTATCTTTTAAATGTGAAAGCTTCAGTCGGGTGAATTAGGTAGACAGGTATCACAACATGAGCTCTTCTTTTAAGTAAGGCTTCACACTGAAAACCAAGAAGGAATCAAAAGTATTGGAGGTTGTGATAAAGGAACAGACGCGATTCTCAGGCCAAGAGCTGGTGGAACAAGACCTCAGAGAATTCTGGTGGAAGAGTAATTTCCTTAAAAAGTTTGCCTCTGGGTGGGAGGCCCACAATGCAATATGCACATCATGTATCATAGAAATATACTCTCGTACACTTATTTACCAATGTCACGCCAATAAATTTAATTTTTTTTTAAAGTATATCCACTGGAATTGCTCTTTGAGTAAACCAACATTTGCAATTATGTAAAAGCTCCAGTAAGCCGCCCCTATGAGACTTCAATGACAACAAAGTCAAACCTACCTGTTGCTAAAACCCAGTCAGGTACAAGATGAATCCATGATCAGAAGTGAGCCTTGAACCAATTCATGTAAAGAATTAAGATTCAACAACTCTGAATAGTATGGTGATACAACGGAATCTAAATAATATATACCCTAAAAATAGAAAAATAATTCTATAGCTAATAAAAGTGGAGATGAAGGGAGAAAACTTTTTAAAAAAATGTTGCAGTACAGTTTTCCTTCTTTCAGAACAAGGGACCAACTGCCATTATCTAAAGTTGACAGAAGTTATGAAATGGTGGCTCTAACCTCCTGTTTCCTATTCTCTTTGTGTTTCTTTTTTCTCTTTAGAGATTTCATATAGAAAGTAATGGAAACTGTGAAAAACACATATATAAAACCAGCAATCTCTTTTGTTTCTTCTTCGTCTGTCACACTCAAGAAAACTGAAGTGTAATAATTTATATTATAACATACAATTCATGTGAAAGCATTTTTATAAAATAATTTGGTTATATACTATTGTATCTAAGCCTTGACATATAAATATATATGAAGTAACAATCCTTTAATTATGGCAGCTTCTAAAAGATGGGCTTTGGAGTGGTTTTCTTCTTTTAAAATTTTTTTGGTACTTTGAATTATTGAGCTTGAGGTGCTTTTAAAAACCAATGACATAATTTAAAAAAAAAAAGAAAACAAAAATAAGAATTAGGGCAACAGCTTTGGGCTTTTGTGGTGGCTTTCATGCTCTTGGGATTTAGAGTTATTTTTTAAAAACCGGATTTCAGAATGGGAAAGCCATAAAGCCAATGCTGTGGGCTCCTTTGATGGAGCCTCAGAGTAATCAAATTTGATAGGGAAAACTTTGGGGCAGCAACTATTGTTTTCCCAAACAAACATGGTGACGCACAGAAAGCACTGATTTTTAGCTGCCAAAACAAGCCGCTGTAATTAGTTTCTCGTGTTTTGATTCTCCCTTGTATGACGGTCTCACCCCTTCTTTGTTTGCGGGCATGTTGGATTGACTAATGATCTCCACCTCTCCCATGACGTCCACACCTAGGGATTTCTTCCCTTGGCCCCTTCTTGGCTCGGTGTCTCGCAGCGGTCAGTCTCCCTGGTCGAGTCCTGTTCTTTGTTCTAAACGTTGGTTCTTCCTGCCTTCGTTTGTTGCAACCACTAAAGTACGATGCATCCCAACCCTGCCTGCAAAGGCAGCCCTGTGCGTCCTGACACAGGGAAGATGAACCCATGGGCAGCAAGTTCAGAGCCTTCTGGAAAGAAAACACAACACGCGGCGAGCCCCATTTCTAAGATACACGCTTCCGACTTCTTAGTCATCGAACGTGTCTTTTCAACAGAGCTGCTTTATGTGTTTAAAAACTTGAGGGGCTTCACACGATGGTCTTACAGAGAGAATCGTTTGGCCTTTAATTCTCCAACTTATTATCTTCAATAATAATATTATTAAGTTAATAATATTAACTTATTCCTTAATTATCTTCAAGGAACGATAATCTGATGTTAAAACATTTGAAATGATGAGCCAAATACATGCAGAAAGGCAGGCCACGTAGTGGATATAAGCTTGACCTAGCTTTGATTTGGGGCTTTGTTGCGTACGGACGTAGGATCTTGGGGAGATCATTTTAACATCTTTGAACCTCAGTTTCCCCACCTGTAAGATGGAGACGATAATGCAGCCACGTGTCACGTAATGACCTTTTGGTTAATGGCAGATGGCATATACGACAGTGGTTCCATAAGATTATCGTGGAGCTAAAAAGTCCCTATAGCCTAGGGACATGGAGCCATTGTAATGTCAGTGCGGCCATCACAACTGCCTATCGTATTCAGTACAGTAACACACAACACACGTTTGCAGCCTAGGGACAACAGCCTATGCCATCTGGCCTATGTGTAGTAGTCTGTACCATCTAGGTTTGTGCAGACACACTCTGTGGCGGTCGCACGATGAAGAAATCACTCAAGAGTGCATTTCTCAGACGTATTGCTGTAGTCGTGCCAGGGAGGACCGTACCCGTTACTGGGACTCCCTGTATCTAGTTCTCTCATTCTTGACCTCACGGAGCCCACACGTCTTTCTTCCTCGTGGTGAGGGAGGCCAAGGGACGCCTAGACCTCATGAGGAAGCAATGGTTATCTGAGCAGAAAAAAAAAAAAAAAGAACACTAAGGAAAAAAAAATGAACACTTAAGAGCGAAATTTTTCATAAAGGCATGGAACCCATGTTGCGGCATTTAATTGCAAACGGCAGGCAATGCATCTCCCAGCGGAAACATGACCTCCAGTTTCCAGCGGCCTTATCGTTTTGTCTGGCTTGTGCCACATCCTGAAGTTGCTTCTGCCACCTCAGAAATGATGGGCCCCTAACCAGGTTTACAAACGAGAGCGGCCATCAACGCACACAGGTCGGAAGCGATGATGTTACCTTAAATTACCGGGCCCCCAAAATAAATGAGTTGAAAATGTTAAATGTGGTTCAGGTTCTCGTCACACGCCAAGGAAAACCCGTGCCAAACCAAATGCATGTAAGGAGTAAGACATTCCAAAGCGTGGCCCAGTCAGCTGCAATCTGACACGTTGGGACTGTCTTGGTGAACACGGCGGCAGGAAGTGAACGTCTCCAGGGAGCTCTTGCCTGAGGAGGAGAAAGAAAAGAGAAGCTCCCAAGCCTACAGCCCCTCAGCCCTTCCCCAAAGCAACACTGCTGGCAACGAGGTTCCAGGGGAGGAGTGGCAAGGCCCTGGCAGGCCTGTCCTGCTGACGGGTCCCTGTGTGTCGCGGGTTCGATGCCACTTGTGTCTGCAGCCGGCCCCGGGCCTGGAATTCCTCTGTACTTCACTTGTCCCTTTGTTCCGATGGCACTTCGCCCAACAGGGCTTGACAATGAGTGATGCTCTAAACCCCTGCTCTTTCACACCCCGTGGGTGACCTATAACTTTTCATGGGTGACCTTTGACCTGGCAACTGACAGCGTGATTTATGGTCCGGTGTTATGATTTATGAGTATCTCCTCAGAATAATTAACAGACAACAGGTGGCGGCATAATAATTTTGATTACCCAGCGGTTCATGAAACCACGACAAAGGTGACTTCATTTTCTGAATAAGAGAAGGACAACAATTAGAAATTAAACAAAGAAATGCTTTTATGCCACAGGGTTCGGTCTTTTGTCCCTCACACAGAAGACTTATTTAGGGGGCCTGCATTCCTCTGAGACACCAGAAAGGAATAAGGAATTGGTACTCTGTGAATTTAAGAAGACACTTTTCATCACCGTATGGGTAGAATTATTGTCCTTTCTTTGGTGAAGTCTTGATTAATTGAGTTATGTCAGGCCTGTCAACCACGTCATCTTTCCGCATCCCATTTTTGACAATGGCAATTGCCCGGGGAAGGATTGATGGTCAAAGGAAGTTTGGGAAAGCGCTGAACTTTTTGTAAGGCATTCTAAACTAACCAACCAGCTACGCTTCTAAATATTTCTTCCTAACTATGCAAGCAGAAAACCCAAAAGACCCCCCCTGCACAACGCTTATGTTTGTCTTTAAAGCCTACATTGGGAACTGATGGGTTTTTTAAAGTACAATATTACTATGGTCTCCATTAGTTTTAATTTCCTTCTCTGTCTTCAGTCTTGCATGAGTTTTTTCTCCAGCAGACACCAAGTGACTTTTAATTGAGTCCAGGGTGGCACCCTCACTAGGGATTTTATTACAAACCCCTTCCTGTCCTAGGGATTGGCATTTTCTTTACAAATGAATCTGTAGTGGATTGAGGAAGTGCCTGCCTTTAAGGGTGCCTAATGCCATTTTTGCAACACTAAATAAAAATCCAGTCAGGTGAGGTTTATCTCATAGCTCTCCATTTAATCTCTGCCGAAAATGGGTCTAAGTGTCGCTAATGACAGTGAAGTCCACAGGTCTGTGAATATGTAAAAATCTTGCCTCACACCCAAATGCTCAGTGGTCCGGGGAGCCTCCCATGCATATGAAATGCAGCTTCACCCAGGACCACGATAGTGGTATTACAGGCTTATCATTTTAATTGACTTTGTGACATATAAAAATATTCCCGCGATCCTGCTTTACATTATAGTTTAATAACAGCTTAACACGCATCTATGAAATATTCATTCCTGTTACATTCAAATTTTAAAATATCTGATGGAAAAGCCGGTTGATAGGTAAAGGGGGGGGTTCCTGGAATATTAAAGACACATCGATGCAGGTAGGATCCTTTACTGGAAAGGAAAATACAGTTACCGTGAGGATTGCAGATTTTGGGTTATTTTTTTAATTAATGAAGATTCCCTTGAACCAGAATAATGAGAATATAAGAGCAATTTTGTAGGGTTTTTTTTTTTCCCCCTTTTGCAGCTGCAGGCACAATGTTTTTTGGTCCACGGGCCACAATGCACACAACCACGTTTCTGAAGCAAAAGAACAGAAATCTCAGATTTACATATTCGTGTTGAAAGCATTTTGCTGTGAAAACCTGCACATCCAGCGAACACCTCAGCAAAATGAAACACCGTGTACATTCCCTGTTTGGTTAACATGTCTCTCAGAGCTCCTCCAACTCCAAGTTGGGGAGAGAGTTTACTTTGAATACATGATACATGTGTAAATCATGAGGTAATTTTGGTACTTGGTTCCCCATCAATTTTTAAATTAATTATCTGGAAGCAAGCAGCGGTTAATTTTGGCCATAGACTTTCTGATGAGAAGGTCTGACCCCTTTTGCCTTCTGGCATCTGCTATACAATCCCGATGACATGCAGGGTAACCCTTGACACCTGATTCAACACAAAGTCACGCCCCGGCCAGAGATCTTTCATATTCAGCAATTCTTTTGTTGCAAAGGGACGCTCACCCACTTCCGTCTGGGGCTACTGACCAGCCTCTGCATAAAACTTACCTCCCAGGGAAATAGAAAAGCCATCCTCCCCCCGCCCCCCCATTTTGTACCATTACTTCTGTTTTACAAACTTTACACCGCAGCTTCATCCCATATGTTTGCAGCGCGCAAGAAGGTTTCTTTACAAAGCGCTGATGCTAATTATAAATTTAATTTGCATTTTAATTAGAATGGTAGCAAATTAAAAGCGTGGCAGCTGGAGAATTTTGAACGCTTTGCAGAGATTCGGTGTCAGTATCTTCCTGTTTTTGACTTTGCAGCCTTTTCATTTGTCTCCCTCACTATCTTTCATTCACACAAGCATATTGGCAATTTTTCGGCCCTCATTCCTCAGCCTCTCTCTGTCTCTTTCTCTTCCTCTCATTTATATATTTTTCTACTCGTTTATTCTCTACCGATCCCCCCGCCCCAATCCCAAGGATCAAGTTATGCATTATTTCTTTTTTGTGCTGCTAAACGGTGTGGGCTCGTCCGGTGCCAACACACGGCGGACCACAGTGACAGACTGTTTAGAGAGCTTTTGTAAAAAAAAAAAAAAAAAAAAAAAAGCCCTTTCTCCTATTCCTCGGTTTTAGCCCTCCCTGTCTGCCACACGGGGAGAAATCTAATATTTTTTTCTCCTTGAATAAGGGGGGCTGGCCGTTTGTCCTCTTTTGGCCTCTATGATCCCCAAATTTTGGCCTGGGTAATAGCGTCTTTAAAATTACGGGCGGTCTTGGCCACAGGTCTTTGGCGTGCTCATAAAATATTCATGGGGCATCCTGCCTGCCCCTGCACGTGGAAGGAAGGGCATCGAGCAGGGTACACCTTCGGGCAACAGCACTGCAGACTCGAGACTCCGGCACGCCGCGTCTCCCGGCTGTCTCTCACTTGGGATGTGAGCATGTCTGTTTTTAGCGGTCACGTGATCGCGGTTCGTCAGTTCTGTCGGCTTCCCTAGGCTGTGTCGCCATGGTCATTTTCCCTCCTTCTGTTCTCTTCCCCCACAGTGTCCTTGCTCAATAATTTTCATTAATTGATTGACAGCTCTGATAGACCCAACTAACCTCGATCTCACTCTCGTGTCTGTTTTTAAATAAGTACTTGTACGTCCAATGACCTTGTCGCCTCATCAGCTATCAGAAAATGAGCATGCAGATATGGAAGGAGCTGATTAGCAAAATAAGCAATGGGTCTGGTTTCTGGCCGAGGTCCGCAGCCGAGACAACGAAACTCGGCCATTTCACATTTCAGAGAGCGTCTAAAAATAAAGAACGAGCAATAAACAGGCACTGCTGGATCGCGCTGGTATCCGTTCCAGTGTGTTAGGTGCAAACCCCTGCCCATTTTTCCGTCTCCTTGAAGGAGGAGATATGGCCTCCGGAGAGGAGATTCTTCCCCATCGCCCACATCACTGGCCTCATTAAACCTGGAAAGCAAACAGTTCAGTTTGGGGAATTATTTCATCCTACTGGGAAGACAAAAGCAGCTTGTTCCAACAGAATTCTAGGTCTATGTCTGTGTTTTACCTTTTTCCCCCATGACTTCTTGATTTTTGAGGTATGCTGGCTACATCAGCCTGGAAGCCCTACTGCTACCATGTAACGACCTCTTAACTCTCACCCACATTAATAAACAGGAAAATGTACTTCAACATCACCTAACTCCCAATACTGTCTTAAGTATTAACTAAGCTAATATAAAGGATTGGAAGCAAGCCATGTCTGATAGTTGCAAAATACTTGTATCGGTCTGTTTTAAATACGCTGTTTTTTATCTAAATCAATTGTTATCTTGTGAATGAACTTGGAAAGCCGCTGATCACTTAGTAATGAGAAATCACATTTTTCACACTACAAAAAAAAAAAATAAGAAAACCAAAACCAATACTCATACAAATGATTACATTTGTATTTTAATTCCAAATAATTTTTAGTTAATAATTATAACTCCCTTTACTTAAGTTGACAAATATTTATTTTACACCTTTCATTTCAAGTGCCTGGAACATGATTTAACAACTTACATGAGGAGTTCTGATAAATGTGGAATTTCCTGAAGGAATTATTGTATAAATACCATGTATGATTCACACAAGTTTTGGAAGCTGGAGAGAGCTACACCACCAAAGAAACCATTTTATTCATTTGTAGGCTTGATTAAGATAATTTAAGCAGGGGGAAAAAGGCTTGCCACAAAACTAAGTTCTTTAAAATTTCGATCTGAGAGTTAGAGAAGATAGCACTAGCACTTTCTTTAGGCAGAGGGGAGAATTTATAAGGCATGCCAAGAGTAAGGGGGTCAGTGGGGGATAAATGGTGACAGGAGGAGGCTTGACTTGGGGTGGTAAACACAATACAATATACAGATGATGTGTGATAGAGTCGTCCCCCTAAAACTTACCTAATTGTATTAACCAGTGTCACCCCAATAAATTCAATAAAAATTAAAAAATTAAAAATATAAATAAATAAATGTGCTCTTCAATTTCTGATTCTCATTTGTCTTGAACTTTGGAAAGTAACTCTCTGTGTGATACTGGCATTTTTTAAATATTAATGAGCGTATTGCCGTCAAAGAGTAATTGCTCAAAGTAGCGCACAATAGAATGCAAAACGCGGGCCTTGACTTACCCTAATTAAGTGACCCGATCGCAGGACAGGAATAGTGAAAATACAAGTTCTAATGTCCACGCCACCATAGCATCCGCCACTTGCCTTTTCCCAAGACAAAACATGCCCACTGTGGTTCAGAACTGCACCTGTCAATACCCTGACTTTAAAAGGAAAAGTACATTTTCGGTGGCATTTTGCGACGGACAATACAATTTTCCGAGATAAATCTTTTTCATTGCCACTTTGGAAAGGTTTAGTTTTTCTTCGTGTAATTTTTCGCAGCTGTACAAAACACTTTCTTTAACCCAAGAATGGATTATTTGGAGTGCTAATTAATTGATTCTTCAAAATGCCAATTGACATACTCCCTGGGAAAACCTGATCTAAGCAACTATGTTAATCAAGCCATTGTACTTCTGGTTCTGTCTGAATATCAGACCATCTGAAATGAGGAGAACTTTGCCATTACACGCCTGGCCCTCTCGTGGGCAGCTAATTAATATGAGCCGAATATGACAGTTGTACTTGTAACGTTCACCGCCCTGCCTGACAATAACTCTATAAAATTACATTTCAGCGAAAGAATGGAAACAGTGTTAAATACCATTATTTGCCTTCCTTTGATGTCTCAAAGTCATTATGAAAGCAATTACAGCAGTTTCTCTCTCTGTGTCTACGGGGTATTTATTAGCTGTATCTGTCTGAATCCTTTGCCAGGTGGAAAATATATGGCATATTAAAGACAAGAGAATTCAGCCACAATTATCGGGATGGGAACAGAGAAAGAAACAAAATCAGAGTTTTGCAGATGATCCTGCCACAAAACAGTAATTTCATATTAAAGCCTGCTGATCTGGGGGAAACTTGCAGGCTCTTTTTATTTATTTAAATTAAAAAAAAAATTTCTCCAGGTTCACGAAGCTCATGAATCTAGGGCAAAATTAATTAAAACCAATGGGGAAATGGAAAAACACAAAAACAAAAAGAAAAAGGAGGAAAAAAAAAGAGCAGAGCAGCGGAAAACGCATTTTGCCTCTTAATTATAAGTGAGTATTCCCTATTTCAACCAGCCTTTTTTTTTTTAATTTTTTTAACTAACTGGTACCAAGCACAAGATGTTTTTCTTCCCCCAGATAAATTTACCTGGGGTGTTTTTTATGCGTGAGGTGACAGACGCCAAGGTGCGTTCAGTTTTCAGGTCACCAAAAGGCTTTTCCCTGCACTGTTGGAATCTGGCATGGCTCAGGCAGGTGTGCATCAGCAGAGCCCAGACTCTTCTCTATCAAAGGTGTCCGTGGATGTCAAAGGACACGTCTGATGGACTGGCAAGGTGTGGATGCCGACCGCCCGTGCGCGCGCATGGAAGCGTTGTCCTCCAGGGTGGTGTCTGAGGACCGGCCTCTTTATGATTCCGTTCAGAGAATATTGATTATGCAGTCTCCATGTGTTCAGCATTCTGTGGCCATGGTGGCGAAGGAGAGCTCGAAAGGAAAGGACAGGCAGGGCGGAGCCACAGCCCCGCGTGTCTGAGCCTCCCTGTGTTTGACCTGCGTAATGACCATGCGAGGCGTCTGCGCGTGAACTCCGTTTCCAGGTGAACGAACCAGGGTGCCAGAGGGGAAGGCGGTTTGTCCGATGTCACACAGTTGAGTGGCAGAGGTGGGCTTCAAACTCAGTTCCTGGCTGGCTCCAAAGTCCTGTCTCTACCAGGGCACATTCTTCCAAGTGCCTAAAAGCACAGCGGGGAAACAATGGGTCAGGAAGTTTCCTATGCGGGGGACGGTGCAGGGAGAAAACGATTTAGGAGGAGAAGTTGGAGGGAAGACTCTCACAGGGATATTTCCTTGCATGGACTTTTGCAGATGAGAAAGGGGGGTGGTTCCCAACTTTCCCGCCCTCTGGGATTCTTAACTAACACACAGAAATAATCTCCTCTGTGTTGAAGATGAGAGATACACTTTGTAATAAAATACTACATAGAGGTATGTGTTTTTAATATTACTGATCTGAAAAAGATTACCAGGGGAACAGCTGGGATTGGGTAATAAACCAGGTGGATTTGGAGGCCATGGGAGAGGTTGGCTGGTTAGAATTAAGGGTCGGTATTTCTGATGTGCTGTGTCCGTAAACCTTTGAATATTGCTCTCATCAGCAATATTCCACCATTGGGTAGGAATGAGCGGATAAAGGATACGAGGCAGAGAGAACCTAAAACACACCACAAAACTACGACAAGGAGTTGGACCATCTCGGCTACTGTGAATGAGTCTCTTTCCTTCCCCTTTTCCTCTGTCTGCTGCTTCTTCCTTTTTGGCAGTTGTTATCAGGGAAGTTAAACCACTACGCAGAGCAGGAAGGATGCTCTCTCTGGGCTACCGTCTTAGCTCATTCCAAGCTCTATTTCCACCTGCAAATACACAGTTGTTTCTATGACTGAAGGCGGAAATGAAGTCGACTGCTGAGACCTTTAAGAAAGGGCCGAACTGGATGAGGGGCTGAACATAACCTTGAGACAACACCTGGAATCCAGGGAAATTTAGATATTTGTTTAAAGAGAAGGTCCTTTAGAAACATTTTCTTTTTGTGCCACTGTGATTTGGCCTCAGTGGAGTCTGTGGCATTGGCAATTCCAACGCATACAAAGACTCCGCATCCCTACCCTGACTGGTGCGGCTCAGTCGGTTGGGTGTCGTCCCGCAAAGCAAAAGGTCACCGGTTCGATCCCCAGTCAGAGCATCCGCCTGGGTTGCTGGCCTGGTCCTGGGTTGGGGGCGTGCGAGAGGCAACCATGCAATGTTTCTCACTCACGTCGATGTTTCTCTCCCTTTCTACCTTCTCTAAAAATAAATAAATAAAATCTTTAAAAAAAAAAAAAAGCAGATTTTGCATCTGAATTGGACCAGGTTTTCCCTTTGTCTCCGGAACAGAAAAAGTCTATATATTTTTCAAAGATGCGAGTCAGGGACTCGCACGTTTGTGTTAACCCACAAACAAAGTAGAAAACCCCTGGTGAGGAGGGAAAATAGCAAAGGTAGCGGACTGGGGCCGGTCTGCTTTTAAAGTCTAACTCCTCTCTCTGCGCCTCTGCGGTCCCTCCTGAAACAGAAATGTCGCTTGCTGTCCAGAGTTGCTATGACGACCTGAATAAAACCAATAGACTATCTAGTCCTGTATCTCGCACACAGTAGGCACACAATGCACATTAGCATTCTTTCTCACTTTTTTAAGTTGGCTATCAAATTTTATTTTAGTACAAGAAAGGATGGGCGTAAGAGCTGACAATAACCGTAAGAACTGGGGACTATTTAAATAATGTCAGCTTTTAATGATGTCTTTTTATCAGAAAGTTAATTCTCCCTGTAGCCAGTGATGATTTTTATTTTTATAAGGTTTATAGGTGTCATTAAATATTCTGTAGTGGGGGGAAGCCTTCAAAATGTCTGCATCGGTCAAGGCGGATGAGGGTAGGCTAGAGTAACAAATTATTAGTGAAAACAATTTCTCAAATATCTCAGTGCCATGAAGCAATATCGGTTTTGTTGTATCTGTTTCACGTCCTACTATAGCAGGTTCTACTCCACGTTGTCCCCCCTTGGGGACCTGGAACATTTCTTGTTCCTAGGGTAGAGGGTGGGTCACACACAGGCGATTAGATGCCCCAGCCCAGAAGGGACTCATGTCACCTCTTCTCATAATTAATGGGCCAGGAGCAGTCACATGGCCCCACCCAAGAGCCCAGGTGCAATCCATCCGTTCTCCCAGAAGAGTGGAGGAGTGGGGTCAACTGTGAGATCACTTAATACTGTGGTCTTAGTGGACACGCCTTTATAACACGTTCCTATAAATGGCATTTGTTGAACTTAAAATGTAACAGGAGGGCAGAGTGACTGCCCAAGCAAAACAATTTTTGTGTGACTGTCAACCCGTCATATCATACTGCCCTTTAATTCGTTAATACCGGGTTGTCCTGATGTTCCCACTGAGATAAAGACTTCTTTTCCTCTGCGATCGGGTTCATTGCATGCATCAAGACAAGAGGCTATTTGAAGTGTGCACAGACCCTTCGACACCGGCCGTGAGCTCAGGTGAAAACACCTGCCCCTCCCTTTTGCCCCCTTGATCAATAAGTTTAGCTACAAAAAGCCAGAAACATCTCAAAGACATCCCCAAAGTACAGGTCGCCAAAGGGAATAAGAAGAAAAGCCCTTGTATATTAATGAACCCCTTAGGCTACCCAGACACCCTTGTAGGCCTGAGGCCTACAAGAGGCCCGTTGGTGATTGAGATGCTTAAAGTTATAACCCTTGAGCATGCAGCATCTCTTTGCAAAATAGCGTTTTGAGCTTCTAGAGAAAGAAGTTCTAGTGCAAAGAGGGACAGCTTCCAGTTTCACAGCCCACATGTACTCACCAAGTAGGTTAGAAAGGACAAAAAAGGAAAAAAAATGATACCAGGACTACTGAAATGTACCTAATAATGACAATAACGCCTTATTACGATTGAATAATGCAAATACCTGGTGTTGACAAGGGTGCGGGGACACCACTGTCTCATCGGTCACTGGTGATGGCGTGAATTGGAAAACGTTGCCTTGAGGGCCATTTGGAAACAGTCAGCAAGACCCTCAAAAAATGCTCATGCTTTTTCACTCAGCAGTTCCACTTTCAGGATTCTGTCTTAAGGAAATAATCAGAGACGTGTCTAAAGGTACATTTACATGGATGAGCATCGTGTCTTTACTTACAGCAGTGTAATAATATAAATGGGCTGACAAGGTAGTAGGGATTTATTGCGCTCAGTAAAATTGATATGTGAAGTACGGGTGAACCATTGAAAACCACACATGTGGGTGTATTTGTACATGAGCAGAGAAGAGAGACCCGAGAGAAACAGAATTCTAAAGATAGGCGATTTTTGATATGAAGTTGAGATAAGACTAAAATAGCCCTTTTTATTTTTCTTGGGGTTTTTTTTTTTTTTTTTTGGTACATGTACAGTCTGTGAAAAATCAGAGATGAACAAATTAAAAATAAACCTTTGGCATGACCCCCTAGAGTTACCAAAGTGTTTGGACATGCGTTTTCTCATCTGTTATGTGTAAAAACATACACGCAGCAGATAAAGAAGTTCGGTTTTCCTCATTTTCCAGAAGATAAAGGGGCCATCCAAAGATTTTAGACAATACATTGAACTAGCTTTGTAACCACAGTTTACCTGTGTAACAACTTGCAATTGGAATTAGGATCTAATGATATGAACTGGGTAAACTGACAGTCTCTACGTTAATAAGAATGCCTATTTAAAAGCGAACAAAAACAGGAAGATGCTTAAAATGTTTTGTATTAGGTTATACGCACTTTAATTTTAACACATCAGATTTCAGTCAGGATTAGTCAGGTTAAGATGTAAAATGTGTCCTTCTTTTCTTTAAGGGTTAAGATGTTGTTAGCCTCGGGAGATAGGAATGAACTGTTAATATATCACATTTTTAGAAGAAACACATCTCTGACATTTGTTAATTAAATTTTTAAGGTTTAATACATTGTCTAGATAGGATATATTTTCAGGAGAGCCTGTGATCTTACCAAGCTTTAAAACAATCCAAAAGCTAGTTTTGACATTCTACCTACTGTAGATAAAAGGGCATTTTAAGCTCATGCAAATCTAAAGAAACAGGGAAATTCAATGCATCCCATTAATTAGTGGGTAACAACATAACAAGAGACAAATGTTGCTTATTTTCTTCTGAAAGGATGATAAATGCAGGTTTAAAAGCCTTTATGGTTTTATAAAGTTAATACTGTTTAATTATATGAGATTAAAATTACGCCGTCCCACATAGTTTATTTGGGGTAGACAGGGCCCAAATCTCCAATATTAGTCAAGATCGCCTTTTTCACTTTTTCAGTATTGAACAGGCATGCCAATTTTAAATCCTCCATGCTGACAATATTTACAAGGTGTCTCATGTCTTTTCATTTTTAGCGTCCTAATCTTCTCCCTGGGGAGCAGCCACTCCCGTCCTGGAGCGTCGTCATTCTCCACAATGAAATGAGCCGAACGAAAAGTGAGTATACAGCCCGTGTACTGGACGTTATCCCGTTCCGGCGAAGGCGTCCGCTGCACACACGCTTCCCCCAGGGTGTGTAAGCGTAATTAATGGACGTGGCCTCATGGGGAGGCGGAGAAAGCTCTGTTTGCTCAGCTGGGAAACTTGTGCAAACCAGTGTGTCTTCTTAGCTAAATGACCTTGAGCGAGTCTGTGTCCCAGCCTCACTTTCTCCACCTGGAAAACAGTGACCCGGGCTGCGCGGGCTCTTGGCCACGAGTTTTACTCATTGCGCGTAATGGGCGTAAAGGAGACGGTACCTTGAAGGTGGTTTATGCACATTAGCTTCCTCCCCTCTCCCCTGGCCCCCTTAGCAAAATATCAAACTGATCGGGATTCTGGTATCAGACGCAGTGGATATAGCCACCCAAAGACGAATTGTTTCTGAAAAACTGGCTAATAACCTGGAATGAAATGTGGGTCTGAATTGATAATCGTACATGGATAGGGCGAAGGTTATAAAATATCTAGACATTTTATATTATAATGGATTTGTCTACAGAGCAGAATGGAAGTGGGGGGAGGAAAGAACTTACAATAAATGTGTAGCGTAAACTAGCAGGCTGGGAGCTCTCAGGCAGGATCTGTGTTGCAGGCTTGAGGCCAAATTTCCTTTGCCTCCAGAAGACCCCAGTTTTGCTCTTAAGACCCTTCAGCGGATGGGACGAGGCCCACCCAGATGCTGGAAGCTAATCTTTATTTCAAGTCAGCTGATTGGTAGCTGTTAACCACGTCTCTGAAATACCCTCCCAGGCACACCTGGATTAGCCTGTAACTGAAGAACTGGGTGCTGTAGTTTAGCCAAGAGGAGGCGTAAAACTCACGTCACGCACAAGGGAGGCAGAGGCTTGAGTACGTCTTGAAGGTGAGCGGGAGCTCGCTGGATGGCAGGAGAAAAAGGGCGTGAGACACCCAGAGGTGGGAAAGACAGGCGTGCTCGGGAAATGCCACTCTGTCCTGTGTGGCTGGAACCAAGGAGGAGGGACAGAGAGATGGGCCTCGGCCAAAGTGGGACTGGCAGGCCAAGGAGCGGGGCAATGGGAAGTCCCCTGGGGCTTCTAGTTCGTGAGTGACTGGAAGGAGCAGCCGGAGGACGGTGTGGAGGCTGCTGGGGGAGGGGGCTTAGGAAGGTCCGAGAAGAGCTGATGGTCTGTCTGAATTCATGGCCTGGCAGTGGGGACAGAGGGCGATGAGGTGGGGAAGGCACGGACATGGCCAATGCCATGGGCTTTGTGACGGTCCATGTTGGTCACCACCGACCAGTCCCTGTGTTCGTTCCCTTTTCGCTTGGACTGGCTGGGAACACCTCTGTCAACACTGTACTCTGTGTAGCCATTACCCATACAGGAGATTCCGGGCCAGGGTCTCGTAGTGGAGACAGCGGAAGTGGCAGCGCCGTGGCTACAGTTGTGTAGGTGGCATTGTACACAACACACTGGCACCCACCAACAAAAGCACGCGCACACACACACGCACACGCACACAGTGAGAAACCTAACTTGACTGTCTCTCTTCATAAACTCAAACAGAGTGGCAGAAGGTGCAGAGAGAAAGGACGCTGATAAATTACCTGAAATCCAGTTCTGTTTCTACAGCAATTCCTTGAGCCTTCCTTAGGCGGAGAGAGGGGTTCCTCTTTGATCGGGGTCTGGTGGGATTTACCGTTTTCTAGTGTTTTAGCAGCCACTCCAGCTCACAGTGGGTTGCTTTGAGATCTCTTACATAAAAGTCCCTGAATCTGAAATTCATGAGGCGACCTCAGGATCAGCCTCGTGTGTACTGAGCGTCCGTAACTCGGCGCCAGCAGGCCAGCCTGGCTCCTAAAACCCCAACCTGGAACGCCCGCCCCAGCCTTTTCGATCCCGTCCCCCTGTCTCCCTGGGCACGCCGCAAGGGTCCCACGCTTTTGCCCACCTCCCATGTTTCTAGTGGTGGAAGGAAAACAACAAGTCAAGCATTTGCATTCGCCATTTTGAAATTGTTTTATTCGAGAAAACATGGGCTTATAAGTATGCATACCAAGTTCGGAGCTAAGCGCCGGGGATGCAGAAAATGCACGAGAAACAGTGCCTTGCCCTCCTGCGAGCGCAAGAGAATGAGGCAGGATGACAGTGAAGGGGGACTCAACTTAACCTGGCCGGGGGAAGCGAACACATTTGGAGCAGGGTGGGCCTGAGCCCATGTCACGGGTAAAACATGCCCGATCTGGACTTATACACCAAGAGGCCGGTGGGGAGGGGCCTTTCAGGGGCCTGGGAGGCTGTGGCATTGACAGAATCGCCCCCCTCCCCCCACCCCCCGCCAGCCGGGGACCACGTGGAAGTCCCTATCGCATCTTTCATGATGGTCAATGGAAGCACTTTGGGGTGGGGGCAGCTTAGCAGGGACATTCCTGACTCTCAGGGACAATCGGAGGGTGAAGGAAGCAAGGTGTTTCTCTCCATCGCCGCCGGAGGTGGTAAGTTATGAACCTGTAGGCGTCGGATGTGGCCCTTTGTCTGACTCTTCAGGTCTAGTCTTTGTGAACAAACCACAAAGGGAGGGTGATAAGAGGCAGGAAGGGACACAGGGAACGACATTCAGATGCTAGAGGGGGAAAGAATGAGTAGGGGAGCTGAGTGGTGCGTCCTAAACTTCCTCACTGCACGGTGCCCGTGGGAAAGGTTAAGAGCGTGTTTGGGGGCAGGGGTGTTTGGCCAAGGCCGCCCAGCTGCCGTGGGGACGGCAGACACCGTCCTCTTTGCGCACCTCTGACCCGTAGAGATTGGGAAGCTTTGGACGGATGGTTTCCACCCAAAGGGACAAGGGCATAGTGGGGAGTTGTGTTCAGAGGCAGAAGAGACCACCTTAAGCAAGGAGGACCAAAGCAAACGTCAGGATCACACAGGCTAGACTGGAAGGCAAGTCCCCGCGCTGAGCAGCACACTGGGCCTGGGGGTGTCCCCCCAAATGTCTCCTCTCATGTGAGATGTTATCTCTGGAAAGGGGAGGAACGAGGAGGAGCATTCGAGAGTGCGAGAAGGTGACCTCCAAGGTTGGGGACAGTCCATACTCTGGAGTTCCTCTGTCCCCTGTCCCTCCCACCACCCCAGACCACAGCCATCCAGACACAGAAAATCCAGAGTTGGCATCTGTGTCACGGACCCAAGGCCCTGCCACCTACCATCCTCTGTCTTCTGACATGCCGGGCTCCAGGCATGCCACAAAATGTTCTCCAGCTGCAGGGACATGTCATGACTTCTGGTAACTGATGCCAGGAGGGTCTAGGAGGGAGAAAACAGGTGCGTCGGGATGCCGCCTCCAGTATCAGGAACCCACCCGTAGCCAGAGTCCTGGAGCCCAGCTTTACCCACTGGGACTCCCCTCGCTGGGAATGGCCTTTCACTGGCCTGGGGAGGCCGCACCTCGGGGCTGGGACACCTGGGGTGTGATTTCAGGTGCTCTCCCCATCCCTTCCAGCCAGCTCAGGCGCGCGTTCCTGGGCCTTTGCTAACCGCGTCTCCAGCCTGCCCCCAGCCTCCGGTCTGAAGGGGGTCGTGACAACTCACTTTCGAGAACAAAGTAGCACAGCCAGCCGGGAGCGTGGTGTTTCGTTGGGGCCAGTCCTCTCCCCGGGGAAGGGATCTTAGCAGTGAGATATGAGACATACAGGCATGGTAAGCTTCTGGAAAGAGGGGTATTTGTTTGCAAAGGTAGGAGTTTCCTAAGACCCCCGAAATCTCCGCCAGGGCAGCTCCTCACGCGCGCCCTCTGCCGAGCATCTCGGGGAGCCGCCGGGGTGGCTCCCTGGGGGTCTGGCAGCCTGTTCTGAGCGGGAGGCGCTGCCTGGGTCACTCAGAAGTACAGAGAAGCGTCCACACGGGGACTGCATGAGAGAAGTGGACATTCCAGAGGCCAACTGCCGAAACCTGTTCAGAACCCTGTCGGGCGCCCCCTGGAACCCCAACGGAAACAACTGCCACCGCGCATGCTGGGGCGGGGCTTGTCGCCCGACAGGTTCCCAGTTGGTCCTCTCCCTGTCCCACTCGCTGTCCTCCTCTTCTGGGGGGAGGCAGTGGCTCTGGGGCCTCATCCTCAGAGCAAACGAGGGCTCAGAGCGACCCCGGGATAGCTTGAGGGCCGGCACAAACCTGACCCTTAAAATCGTAGATATTTGTGTATATATACACAAATGTGTATGATTGTGCGGGGCGGCTGCGGCCTACGAGGAGCGGGTTGCCAACCAGCAGGTGGGCGCCTGGCCCCGCAGGGCGTGCCCCGCGGCCGGAGCCGGAGCCCTGGCAGGGAGGACATGCGCTCCGCGCGTCTGTGTCCGCGCCCGCCCTCCCACGGCCCCGCCGCCTCGGACCCGTCTGAGCCCCGGTTCTTGGGAGGCCCGACAGGAGGGAAGGAATCATTCAAGGGCCAAGTGCCCAGGGTTGGGCGGAGGAGACAGAAAGTTGTAGAGATAAAGTAGAAAGAAACCTTGGCAAGAAGGGAGAGTGATGTTCAGAGGCAGGGGAAATGATGGGAGGGGGGGAAGCGGGAGTAGACGAGAGAGGGGAAATGAGGAAGAAAGGTGGGGGCTAGGGTGGGGGGCCAAATCAGAGGGGGAGGCGGTGAGGGCTAAAGCTGGACGCAGTGACCAACCTTAGAGGCAGGGCGCAAAGGCGGCGGGCAGAGCCTGACGGAGGAAGACCGAAAGCGCCAAAGTGCCCTCCGCTCTGCCTTGTCGCGTCCAACCGATTCTGGCGGGAGCTGAGCCCCAGAAACAAGGAAAGTGGGGGAACTGGGTGAGGCAGGTGGGAAGCTGGAAACGGGGGATCCTTTGCAAAAAGAAATGATAGTTTAGTAGCAGTTAGTCCGCTGAGATCACCAGGCACATCTCTCTAATGGTAGAAGGTTAAACATCCAGTATGGAGTCTTGAGGGACGGGATTGGCCTCTTGAGCCTCTCAGATCTCAGCTTAGGTCCCTACCTAAGGAGCCCGAGGGGAAACCAAGTCTGAGAAGTCGGCAGAACCGGTTCCCACGCGGTTGCCTCGGGGGTGGTTGCCTATAGAGCTGGGGGTGCAGACATGCCAGGGACGGGGGTGCCAAGAGAGCCCCTGCCAGGCTGCTGAGGAAACCCCACTAGGAGCAATGATCACTTCTCCTTCCCTTCCCACCAGCAGGAAGGGACCTACTTGCAGGGGTGTCGGAGGGTCCTCTTGCCCACCAGCGCTGCTGTCTTAAGGACCCTGAGAGTCCTATGGACAGGAGCTGGGGTGCAGACAGCCCGTGAGTGGGAGTGGTCTGAGAGTGGAGTCCAATTGCCGGGGGAAGGGTTGCAGTACCGAGCAAGCTGCTACATGGTTCTCACCGTTGCTCAGTGCAGGCGAACTTGTGTCCCGATGTCTCTTGACAGGGAGGGTCGGGGACGCCTCTGTGCTACTGTTGGAGTGAGTTCCCCCTGTGTATAGACCCAGCCCGCCTGGAAGAAAGGATTTTGTGGGAAGGGCCCTTCAGAAGACCATCCCAGTAAACCCGCTTGCCACGGCCCAGCTGCCAGGCATCTTGGCTGCAGCGACCCTGACAGGCTGTCTCTCACGTCCCTTGTGCCTCTTCCGCTTGCTACTATCCTCCGGTGTCTGTCCAGGCCTGAATCCCCCCATCCATAAGCGCATTGCTTTATCATTATATTTTTAAGCTTGGCTGGGCAGTGGGACTCCAGAGATGAAACAGAGAGAGTTCCTGCATTGAAGACACTCTCTCCCTAGTGAAAGGGCAGCCGGACACCCCGAGAATGAAAACAGAGGTCAGCCTGGGTGGATGGCTCAGACCCGTATCCCCCTTTAGTCCTGGTCTGTACAGATACCTGAGTCTACTCAGAGAAAGTCAGCCTTCAAAAACTTGCTCTAGGGGGATCGTGTCACCCAGGAAGCGTTGACTGACCGTCCTCTGTGACCAGGCGGGAAGGGTGAAATGAGAACGTTCTTTGTGCACTCAGGCCGAAAGAAAAACGCACCCCCCCCCCGTATTATTGGGGTCCTGATCTAGAGCAGCGCTGACGTTGCTGGGGAGGAAGCCCTTTGGGGCCTGTATAGATTTATACCCCAGTGGGCATGGCCTCTAAGAAAGCCACTGAACGTGCCCCCAAGTGCTGGAGACCCCAAGGCTTTCAGGGAGCTTGAGTTTACCATCCAGACCTTCTGTAGATTCAGAAGTGAGGACTGTGGGTGCTTCCCGGGGCCGGGATGGTGCCTGGAAACGGCCTCCTTGGTGTCCCCAGTTACAGTGCAGGGGCCAGGGGCTGACCCCAAGATGGTGGCCACTGAGGAGGAGCCTTGGGGACTCATGCAGGGGACCAGGATGAGGTGGGTGACATTGGGGTGTCACCAAGATGGTGCTTCCTCAAAGTCACAAAAGAGCCTTTTAAGAAAGGAACATGCCACTCCTTGCGCTGAGAGGAGGCGGGGGGCTGCAGAGGAGGGAGATGGGGCTCGCTCCCTCCCCGCTGCTCATGTGTTAGTCTGTCATTTCTGGGAAAGGGGTCCCAGCAAGGGGCTACGTTCGTTCTGACTCAAAGATCTGTTGAACTCGAGGCCTGAAGCAACCCAGAGGGCAGGACTGTGGGGCAAAAGATGCTGAGATCTGACCTGCCTGTAGAAACAGAGAGAGAGAGAGAGAGAGAGAGAGAGAGAGAGCGCGCGAACCCAGTCAGCAGAGAGGCAAGACAAATGTTATCCTATTAAAAAAAGAAGACAGAAGAGGAGAGGGAGCAGGGAGGGTCTCTCGGGGTGGGGTGGGGGGTGCAGGGACCAGGGTCAGGAGGAAATGACCACCAGGAGAAGAAAGGAAAGTGGAGAGTGAACCAGCGGGGCGGCCTCACCCAGCGAGTGGAGCTGCTGAGACAGTGGCCGGGAGGAGGCTGGGGGGGCCACGCTCGCCAGAGGCTGAGGTTGGCCAGAGACGCTTCCTGGCTGGGAACAGGGACGTCCGGTGCCCCCTGCTGGGTATGCAGACACGCGGATGATCCTTGTCACCCGCTCAACTCCTAACGCAGGTCCATCCAGTATTGGACTCTGGGAAGATACAGAGAAAAGGAGGCCAAAGAAAGGATTTAGGCTGAGGTCGTGCTGTCTCGGCCTTCCTTGGGAGGGGAAGCTCGCTGGGCCCCCAAGTGCTCCCTCTGAGGGCTGTCGGGGCCCCTGGTCTGGGCCGGCGCCAGGCCCTGCTGGGAAAGCTGGTGGTGTCTTCCAGTCCAGGTGCCCCCCGATGGGGGCAGAAGCAGGGCCCCGGGGGCCTGTTTCGGCCCCTTCCAGCTGTTTCTGACTTACTCCTGCCCTTCGGCAGACGTTCGTGAGAGACCAAGACCTGGGGAGGCTCGGACGGGCAACCCACTGGAGCAGCACACCTTCCTCGGGGTCATGGGTTTAGGAGCCGAGCAGAATAAACACTTGCGGCGCGCGCCCCTGAGGCCAGTCCCCAGAGGGCCCTGCCGGGCTGTTTCCAGAGCCCCTGCCAAGAGCTGTTGCCACCACACAGCTCCCTCCAGACCCCTCCCCAGGCACCCACCCCTGGGAGAGCCATTTCTGGGCCCAGGGGACCCTTCCTCACATGGAAGGAGGATCCCCGGGCCCTCCTGCTACAGAGCTCCGCTGACAGCTGGCCCCGTCCCAGCTCCTCTGTGGCAGTGTGGCTGGGGCAGGGGAAAAAAAAAAAAAGAGTCCCAGCATGAGACATAGGCGCTTGGGAGAATGGTCACGTGAGTTCAGTTCAAGAAGCGAGCGGCAGCTGGGGCCAGGGGTTGGGCGTAGGGGTTCGCTTCGCCCAGGCTTCCGGTGTGCTTTTCTCTGGATCAGCTGCTTTGACTATTTGAGTGGTAGGAGACATGCCACTTTGGGGTTCCCCGCTTGTTCTGTTTCCTTGGCCTAGAAACTGTGCATTCCCTCAGCTCGGACCCCAAGAGAGGGTCCCCCACAACTCTCCGCGCATGCCCTAGCTGAGACCACGGCACTGAGAGAAGCCCTTCTCACCTGCTCTTTCTTGTCTCATCCCACCATGGCCCATGGTTATTTGCTCAGATATTTTGCACCAAACGGCTATGAACTTGAACTTGGTCCCAGGGATACACAAGGAGTGGGGCATCGCCCCTGCTCTCAAGTTGCTCACTGCACCCCTGGGATGGGCAGAGCCCTAAATATCGGGGAGCTGATGGGCACCCATGCTCACCATGGCCTTCGTGAGGCCTTAAATATCAGTATTCCATAGCCGGTCTCCAGCATCGCACTGCACGGATGGCGAAAGCCGCTTGCGATGGGGGAGGTAGCTGAAATGTTAATAAAAAATTACCCCAACTGGAGAACATTTAGGGGGTGGCCACCCCGGGGGTCCAGAGTCCCATCATCCCTTTTTCTGCTCAGCTGCTATTTTAGGGACCAGGAAAAATCGTTGGGGCCACACGTCCAATGTGGAGAGTACCCCCCGAAAGACAGGGGTTCCAGATTTATAAGGGGCTGCTATATAGGCCTGTCAGGGACAAGGGTCCGACGGTTCCTGAGACCAGCAGAGAACTGGCGAAGGGGGAGCAGAGAGGTCCCCGGGATCTGGGCTTTGGATGTGTGGGCGCCCTCAGGGGCTGGGATTGATTCTGGAAGCGACCTCCTTGGCCAGGGGCTGGTCCCCAGAAGATGGCCATGGTCCAGATGGTGACAGCAAATATAGAGGGGACCAGAACGATATGGGTGATGTTGGGGTATCACCAACATACGGGGCTTCCTCACAGACAGAGGGCCTGGCCAGTGATTTTCATGGTAAAATTTATGTCATGTATGCTTCAACCCGAATGACGCAAGTAGAAGCAGGGAAACAGAAACGGGCTGACAGGGGCCAAGAGGAGGGGAGAAGGGAGGAAGGAAGGGGAAGGGACGAGACAAAGAACAAGTATGACTGACCCATGGACATGGACAACAGGGTGGGGACTGACGGCGGGCGCAGGGGCGCGGGGTGGCGGGGTTGGGAAGAACAGTGGAGGAATATTGGAACAGCTGTAATAGAACAACAGTGAAAAAGACAAAAAAAGAAAGGTAGAAGGAAAAAGGCATTGAGATGAAGGAAGAAAGGTCCCCCTCTCAGCTTGGACAAGGACAGGGGAGAGGCTGGCCTGTTCCCTCTCTGTTGTCACTGGCTTTGAAGGTCTCTCGTGGGGGCTGAGGAGGAAGCCAGGGGAGGCGGTTGTGCTCTGACTCCCGTGTCTAGGGGACCTCAGGACAACGGAGGGACAGGAGCCCTGTGGTGGCAGCAGCAAACAAAGGCGGGGAGGGAGAGACGGCAACAGAGAGAAGACACAGAGCAGAGGTGGGAGGACGGGATCGGGGACAGAAGGGTCACAAGGGTCGCGGTGTGAACAGGCCCCCCCAGGACCAGGGCACCCCAGTCACAGAGGGAGGGACACTGACCGAGACAGGAAGCAGCGGGTCACACTCTACCCCCGGCTTCCAGCTCTTCGGGAGAAAAATCAAATTCTTCTGAATTTCACAGCTCAAAGAGCTAGACCGTGAGAAGTCAGGAGCTTTCAGAAAAACAGGGAAAAAGCTGGAGGAGTTTTTCTGGGAGGGAATCAACGAGATGCTGTGCGATTCAGAGGTGTGTTACGGGGTCCTCGCCTGTTTGAAGTGACCCATCTCCTTGACTCTCAAGTGTCCTGCGACTTTGCGGCCTCAGGAGGCCTGAAGAGCTGATAGGCAGGAGACAGTTGGGACTGCAGGGCTGGTTGGACAGGAAGGAAACAGCCACGCCTGTCTTTGAATCAAGCCCTGTGCCAAGTCCCTAGGTCAGCCGACCCTCTTGCACCCACGGGTGGGGGTTGTCTGCAGAGCAAGTGTGCAAATGGAAGCAAATCATAGGATACCCGGGAGATACTTTGGGCCGGGGGGGCCCGCCCCTGCTGCGGGAGCCAGGGCTCCCCGTTTCGTTCAGTGATCGACAGCCCCATTCCCAGGCCGTGGTCTGCTTCGGGTAAAGCTTATGTCGGGCTGGGGCATGGCTGGTGGCTCTCCAGGCCCTGGGAAGGTCCCTGTCCCGTCCCCTCCGCGGGCATTTGGGGAATCTTCCTCTCTCCGCCCCTCTTCCCAATGTCTTCCTTTCCTGAGAGCCCTAAGGAACTGTGTTTACTCTCTTCATTCCGATCCTCCAACGCCTTCACATTCCTGCACAAATAGCGTGAAGGTTTAAGGGTAAAAGTGACGGAGTGTATATTTCAACACGATTCCCAGAAGCGGGTGGCACTTCCGTGTGATTTTTCTCCAGAGGAAGCTATACCTTGGCAGCAGACATTTCTTACCACAAGCTGGGGCGCGTATAGGGTCAGAGGCTGGAGCGCCTTCAGTTTGATGAAATAAAGCAAGGTATCCAAACCTTGCGGCCTTAGTTCGGCCTGATCGTACTGGACTCTTCCCTAAATACAGCTCACCTAGGAGACACGCTCTCTAAGGTAGTCTATAACCCCCCTCGATAAATTTGCTCAAAGTTAGAAAAGGATCAAAGTCCTTGTCGTACAAAAACTCCCTGCCTCAGCCACTTCACAGTCTGAGGGAAGGAGGCAGATGGTCAAGTGACCCTGTGCTAAGTGTCCCCCGGGGCCCTAACGCTCTCAGAAGCCAGGTTCACTGAGTCAGCCACGGTAACAGGCCGCAAGGCCCAGCGACACCTTCAGTGGAAAGGCTTGGAGGCCGCTGGCCTGTCTTCAGACCCCAGCAGGGGCAGGGAGACAGCCTCTTACCGCCTGGATGGGAAGGGTTGCTATACCGAAACTTCTTTGCTGTTTGCAGCCGAAAACTAGACGGCCAAGGAATAGAGCGGGGTGGGGAAGGGGCTTGTTTCCTTCGGCGCTGGGAAACACCCAAGAAGAAGGGAGAAAGGGGGAAACAGGGACACGCCAGAGAGGGCGACCAGGAACCAGGAGGGGGGTTGACCCTCCTTGGACTAGGTAGGGTCCACGGCCCCTTCTTGACCCACGGTGCTGATGTCGTCACTCTGTAGATATTTTTTTTTTTTTTTTGTTAAGCAGACTGATGGTTACAGAGTGTATATCCTGAAACAAGACAAAGTACAGAAAGAGCTAGAAGAGAAGAGCAGCAGAAAAGCCAGGGAAGAGGATCCTTAGAAAGTAGCACAGGAGAGCCCTGGAGGAAGGGACAGAGGACAGTGCCGATGCAGCGGGGGTGAGGGGCGCTGGGGCCCCGGGGGGCCAGGGTGCCGCTTCCCGGGAACGCGTGCCACCTTCTGACTGTGCTTTAGAAAGAGAACTCTGAGGGAAACGAAAGGCAGGCGCGGCCGGGGCTCCGGAGCCGATCGCTGCTTGACTTGCCTGTTTCTCCTCCTGATTCTCAGCAGCGGCCTCCCAGGAAGAGGGGGTTCAGTGCAGCGTGCGTCTGCCCCGAGACGGGAGCTGTAGACACAGAGGGTTGACCCCAGAGAGAGGCTTGGGCTGACCCTGTCTGGCCCTTAGCCTGTCGCCCTGTGGGGCGCGTGTAGGTTGAGGGGAGGAGGCCGTGGTTGGGGAGAGAGTATGGAGTCTTTCAGGTTCTCGTACCTACAGCGGCCAGGTCTCCTGGAAGCCTCCTTCCCGGCTTCATAGCCCCGACTGGGGATTGAAGAGAATTCAATGGAGCAAGACCCACAGATCCTCCCTTCAAAGTAGGCATTCCCGAAACAAATGGACCAGGTCCCGGGGCCCTGCCGCCCCCAGAAATTAGGGTAGGACTTGATTTCTCCTTCATTCCTGGAAGGGACATTAGGATGTTCCGTCAGGAAGGAGGGGGCTCTGTCTGCATCAGGACGTAACCAAAAAAAACTGCACGCTGGAAACACGTAGCTTTATGAAACCGTGTCAAGAAATTCCATAAAAATTTTTAAAAAGTAAATAAACACATAAAACCAAAACCAAAAGAACGGCTTCCCAAGCACGGTTTGGCTAATCTCTCTTCTCGGGCCGTAGGGTCTTACCAACTGATCATCGGTAAGGCTCCTTTAAGAAAGACATGGCAAAGCGGGGTTGTGGGGAAGAGCGAATTGCTTCAGTCGTTTTTACCAGCGATTTCCCTTTTACCTTGTTCTCCTCTTTGCTTGGTGCTGCTTCCCGTCCTCAGCTTTGGCTGTCGCCACTTCGTCCTTCTCGCTGGCCCCTGCCTCCCCCCCCCCCCCGCGGAGCTGCGCCGTGCGCCGTGGGCCTCTGGGCCTTTGGCCGCTGTGACCGTGCTCTGTCATCAGGCAGAGAGAATGTCTATTTTGAAGGGAGCATTTGTGGACTCTTCCTTGCCCACGAGCTTCTCTTAAACCTGGGCGCGTAAACGAGGACCATGTGGCCGACGGTCAGCGGCTGAGAGGGTTTATCCTGATCTGTAGTTTTGGCTGCAGCTGTTTGGAAACTCATACTCTTCTGTGACCTACTTTGGCTCCAAAGTCACTGCCTGACTTTACGCGGCCGGGGTCCGTTTGGATCCCTCAGGGCCAAGTGCGCTGGCACGCTGCAGGGAAGCTCAACCTTACCTGGTGACCTAGTGTTCCTACCCCTCCTGGAACCCTTGGGTACCTGTTTCTGCCTTGTCTGAATGGCTGTTTGACCATTTCCGCCTGCCCCCCAAACCATTGCATACTTCCTTGTACACTCAGGCCACTTTGGGAATTGGACGTGAACGTCTTAAGGTCGTTCACATCCCTGGAAACTCAATATGAGCCACATACTCTTAAGTGTCTTGAGGAGACAACAATGAATGAGAAACAGTGTCTTTTTCCCTAAAAGCACCTAATCTTGTAAAATAACCTTCTGTATCTTCCAGGACGTTAAAGGTGGGGTGGGGCGGGCTTTGTAAGTGAACCTTGGAAGAAACCTGTAGAGACACTAGTATGTGAATGGTTGGGATTGTGTCTAAGGGGCCCCGGGAGGCAGGCTGCTGGCGAGGCAGGTACTGCCCAGTGTCAGAAGAAGAAGAAGAGTCTCAAGATCTTTCTAGATGGGGGGCCCACAGCGGGAAGGGGAAGCCATTTTATTGAGTCCTTGTCTGGGGGGCAGTGAGCCGGCCAGGGAGGGAGAAGGTCAGAAGATGTGGGTTCGTGAAGATGCCAGTTCACCGGGTGTGCCTACTGGAAGAGAGAAAGTAGCGAGGTCAATGGCAAAGGCCAGGCCAGAGGGGGACACGAGGGGGAGAACAGGGCCCGTAAGCAACAAATGGCTCCCCGCGCTCCCAGTCCCTGAACCTGTCTGGCTGGAGAGTCCCTCGGGATAGAAGGGTGGTGCCCGATGCCACCCGTGTTTCCTGACCCCACTTGGGCCATCCCTGTGCCGTGCCTTCCTAAGAAAGGAAAGATACAAATGAACGAACCACAGCGTCCCCTCCAGAGGAGACTCTGGTGGGTACAGAGACAGGTTGCTAACAGAGAGATACATAGCCATGCCAAAAAAGGAGCAAACGGACAGGTGCTCCGTAACAGGAGAGTTAGAAGAAAACCAGCAACACTATTGGAAGCATTCGTTGGAAACTCCAGGGCAGAGAGCAGTGAGTTGAAAAAAAAAAAAACAAAGCAAAAAACCAAAAACTATTATAATAGAGAATGTCGGCGGAAGACCGAGGCCAAGGTGTCTCTACCAGAGACCTGACACAATTTAGAGAGGAAGAAGAGAGCCGGAGCTGAGCCCTTGCCTTCAATGCTCTGCCCTCGGAGGCTGGAACCCTTGGCAGCCAAGACTCTCCCCCGCCCTCTCATAGGCAGGGGCACAAAGGGAAGCCCCGCGGAGCCGAAGGAAGAGAGAATGCAAAGGAATACAGGAGAAGCGTTTGAAGAAATGGGGAAGGGAAAAAGGATTGTGGCCGCTGACGCGGGGCACAGAGCTCCCCCCAAAGGCTGGAAATGTACCCCAGTCATCACATGGCCCCGCCCCCTGATAAGTTCCTGGTGAGCTTGGAAGAAAAGGTGGGGGGGGGGCAAGAGGGGAGGGGGAAAACGTAACTGAAGGAGGACCAGACCGCTTGCGGCCACTACAAAGGCTCCAGGTTACGTATCTCTCATGATTTGGAAATAAATCGTTCGAACATAGTGCTTGCACTTTGTCACGTGAGTGTGGGTGATGCCAAGACCGAGACCCACGGTGGCCTCTTCCCCCGTCGGGGAGCAGGCGGTGCTATACTGTGGAAGTAGCAATGTGGCCTTGGGCTTTCAGGGAACTTGTCCCACTCTGGTCCAGTGAGGGGACGGTGGCCCATCATTTGCAATCTCTGGTCTTTGCCCTCGAGCAGGGCTCCAGCCCCACAATATTTTGGGTGCTTTTTTTATGTGATGGGGACTCACTGGAAGCTAGGCGATGCCTTTGAGTTATGAGCAAGTCTTCAAATCAAGGGCACCGAAGTGCTGAGCCCCGTTTCTCCTTACTTTTCAGCTGGGACGCAGCGGTCACATAAGATTCCTCCAAGGAGAGGCTAGATCCTTGGAGTTTGTTTGTTTTGTTTTTCGCCTTCATCTACTGTAAGGTCCGAAAGGAAATCCTCTTCCCATTTTCACAAGCATCTTCCGCTTAGGGAATCAAACTGAGATTTGTGCTTTCTTGGAAGTCTCGCGGATTTGTTGCTTGAAGGTAAAGCCAATTCCAGAGCCCCTCGTTTGTCCCCGGACACTGGTGTCCTTGTGGGTGGGGAGAGAAGGAGGCACCGGAGATCCTGTGTTGCTCAAAAAAAAAGTTCCCACTACGATTCAGGTCAATAATCAAGAGCCCATCCTCCAAGCTGGGCCCAGAGTTTCAACCGGGATCCAGGGTTGGTCTCAAGCCTTTGTGGGCCTCCTCGCGGGGCGGACCTAGAGTGGCCAAGAGTCTGCAACAGCCCTGGGACAGTTCAGAGGGCCTGTTCCACCTTTAGGGTTTATGCCCTTAAAAAAAAACAACAAAAAACAAAACAGCCCACTGTTTGTTCTTTCTTTTTCTCCTTTCTCTTGAAATCCCCTCCTCCGACCTCCGTGCTCAGGTTGGGCTCCCCTCAGACTTAGTTAATAGACACATAAACACAGTAGCTGTTTCTCTTCCTGACTGTCGCCAGAGGTGACCTGTGAAAACAGTTCACTAGCCACTTGACCCAGAACCCCCAGCAAAAGCATGCAAATCAAGAGGTTCAAATCTCCGTGTTCGCGTGAACCCTTGTGAAACTGCCCAGGCCACCACGGGTCTGCACATCCCAAAAGCCACCCAGGACTGAGGGGTGTCACTTGGCGGAAGCCATGCGTGCCCTCCTGTCGCTACGGTGCTGGGGTTGGCAGCTGTGCCCAGGCCAAACTGCGGGGCTGGCTGCGGGGTCGGTGGCCCAAAAAGAGTGCTGGTTTTTTGCTGCCTGTGCTCAAAGATGCAGAGAGCGATGCTGAACCTAAGGGCCTACGAGCAGATTCTCTGGTCCAGGGGAACAAGCTTCCCAGACGCGGCGCAGAATTTACGGAGCTTGCGGGCGGATCCGTCCGCACTCGCGCTCTTCCCCCACCCCCGCCCCCACCCCAGGGTGGCCCTACTGAGAAAGAGCAGCTTGTTCCTAACCCAGAAGGGTGGGGGGGGGGGTGGCTGCACGGAAGAAAAAGATGTCCCGGAAGAAACGGAAGAAACAAAAACCGATAGCCTGGGAAGTAAATTCAGCGTAAAATAAATATTGATAACAGCAACCCCAAACCCCCACTTTGGGATTCTTCATCTAGTACCACTGATGAATCTCCCTTCAGTTAACAGCAGTTGAGCTTTACTGTATGCCAGGCTTCTCGCGGCGTTGGAATGGAAGGCCAGCGGAGAGTTGGTTTGGTGTTTACTCACTGAGGATGTCGCTGTGCAGAAGTTTCGTCGGGCTGCCGACCAAGAGGCAGGGGCGGGTGCGCAGGGCGTCCTTTGAGGCGTTACCCTCTGGGAATTTACAGACGATACTGGGGTTCAAGAAAAAGATAGTGATTTCTTGCTGTTCCCAGCTGGGGAGTATAGAGCCGGATGGTGAGGGGCATGAAATGCAGGTCTTACACCTACTGGTTGTTGCTTTCATAGTTAGTACCTATGCAGGGACAGAGAGGGGCTGGGGCCACTAGGAAAGAGTGTGGGCCATCCAGCTAGTTTTCTGGGGCCGGGTGGCCCTGGCTGAATCCATTGTCCCTTGCGCGGTGACATGGCACCCTGTCTGCTCCCTTGCGTACCCTTACTTGTAAGGGGTAGGTCTAGGCTCCCACCATTTCTGCTTGTCTAGGAAACACGCGAGATGAGCCTGCAAAGAGACAAACGCTGAGATCCCAGCTCTGACAAACCAGCATGAAAGGAATGGAGAAAGCAGTCAATTCCAGAAACAGATCGGCCTTCTTCCTGGAAAGAGAAGCAGGGGGCTATTTGGGCAGAGAGGGAGAGAGCTGGGGGACGGACGCGCACCATAGGGAAAGACGAGAAGCAGTGGGGAAGCCCAGGAAGGGAGAACCCCAGGCCGATGGAGGGGGACGTTGGAGGGAGTGCCCTGGGCGGCCTTATCCCGCGGCTCCTGAAAAGATGGAAGAGATCGGTCTTTTGGAAAGAAGTGCCCTCAGAGGCCACGAGGGGAGTAGCTAAGGAAGCTGAATCAGAAACTTGGAAGAGTTTGAGGGGCCCAAGGGATGCCCATCCCTCCCTCACTTCCCCGGCCTATTTCCACGTGATCACAGCAGCTGCGGGGCAGGTGCCTGGTCCAATTTAGCTGAAGGAAATAAAGGGAAGAAAGACGTGCGAGACGAGCGTATGAGCGGATGCAGGATTTGGGCCCTGGACACGTCTGGCGGCCGCCACTTATCTTCCTAATCTTGGTCCGATTTGATTCAAGTCCCAATGTGCCTTGTTCCAGGACAGTCTTGGGGGGGAAGCTGGCAGCCGGAAACCACCCATCCCTTCCTTTTAAGGGTGATTGCTATGCAGGGCCGTGGGGTGGGAAGGGTTAGAAATGCTCGAAAGATTGGAACAGGACGAGCTGGGTGATCGGATCCGAGTGCCTTTATTTCATGCCGTGCTTATAGGCGGGCTCAGTGTAGACCATCTGCAGCCCCCGGAGGGCGGAGGGTGGGCGAGGCAGGAATGGGACTTTTAAAAGAAAAAGCATGGGGCTTGCAGGAAGAAAGGGGAGGGGTTAGGCCCCTCTTCTCCTGGGCGAGCGCCTCAGGGTTTCAGGATGTGAGTCAGGACAAGGGGTTAGGTAAAGGGCTGGGCTGTTCCCAGATCCAGGAGGGTCAGTCTGGCCACCAGCCGTTATGGCTGGTGTCAGATGTCCATTGTGCACCGTGGGACAGGGTGTCGATTAAGCTGCGGGATGCCAACCGGATCGGGGTAACTGAGTCACGAGCCACCCAAGGATCGGGAAACTGGGCTGACCCTTTCAGGGAGGACCATGGTACTGGGGATGTTAGACTTCAGGGTCCACACCCCCCTTGCCACGGTCACAGCTAGAAAACAAATTTAAGGAACCCTCTCCGACCAAGATAAAGTCCAACTTTTTCTACACATGCAACTGTAACGTATCATAGGAGGTTAAAAATAGGAGTCTTGTTTTCATTGAAGTTCTAAAAGCCCTTCCCCCCACCAAAAAAAAAAAAATACGGTGGGCAGTTTCTGCTTTCTTTTTTAAGTAAGGAGCTAAGAATCACAAAGAAAGTAGGCAAAACCGAGTCCCAAACCTTAACACCCACGAGGAGGGTATACTCATGCCTGAGGCTTGTAAAAGAGAAGGAACTTCAGAGCAAGTCCTCAAAGTGGTGTTTGTGTTTCCCTCCATGCACCATAGAGAAAAAAAGGGTGCTCCCTGCCACCTTGAACCGAAGGAACCACCCAGGACCCTTGCCGTGTGTTTGTCCCTTGGATCCGGAAGGGGCCAAGACAGCAGAGCAGGGACTCAGCTGCACTGGGAAGTGGCTGCGTGACCGTGGGCAGGGGATTGGAGCCGGGTGGCTCTCCTTGAGGGACAAGGCTGACTGGGAACCATTTTCACATCCTATCCAGGAAAATCTCTGGGAGAAGGATACGGTAGTTGGCGGGGAGGAGTGTTTGTCTGCAAAGGAAGAATGAATTGCAGACGTGAGGACGTGTTTTGCCTATGGCTGAGAAGTGCAGCAGGGTGTGCTCCCTGGGGACAGCTAAGAGACACTCAGAAGCACCGCGCAGAAGAGTTAGCCCTGAGTGAGCACCAAGCCCAGGGCGTGCCGCCACCCCATCCCATGCAAACCCAGGCACTTGGGTAAAACCCAAGACCAGGAGCGGGTGGGCAGCAGAAGTAGCTCAAGCCTGGGAATTAGAAATGAGCTCGCCACGCCCACGGCTGAAGAGAGCAAACACATCAAACGACGTCCACTGTTTGGACCACTCCACAGGACTGGGTATTTTAGCTATTGACAGGGATCTGTTAGTTTTATGACTAAAAGTGACTGCAGGCCTGGTTGTGAGCTAAGAATTTCTGGAAAAATTATGGAACCAACTTGTGTTTTCACTCAGGCAATGGTGGGCAAGAAATAGCTTCACAGGGAAGATTTTTATTTAGTGGTTCTTTTGGAGTCTGGGTCTCTGGGGTCTTGTGAGTTATTAGAGAAACATTTCTGCCACTTCTCCCCCCAGCCCTTTGATCTCCTAGGCTTCCTTCTGGCTACACAGCCTCTCGGGACAAGTTCCAGCCTCGGTGGCGCACTCGAGTCTTTGTGGAAGGATACTTCTTCCTCTCATGTCTTGATCCTGACACACGGGCTAGTCTTGGGCGCAACACACCCCCTTCCCCCATTCTTCTCGCTCCTCGATCCTCTGGGGTGCACCTTAGATTTGTCTTCTTTCTGGAAGCCTCTGGAATTTTCTGCAGGGGCAGTGAGGGGCTCACCCCAAAGACTCTGCTGGCTCCCCCCTGCTTATCTCTGTGGCTCGGAAGTCAGGGTCATCCTTAACCTTGGTCCCTCCCAAAACACTGTAAATTCCTTCAGGGCAGGGATCTCATCTAATGTATTTTTCAAGGGTTCAAAGCCTTCTCAGCACGTGGTTGGTGCTCAGTTAGTTGGTTGAATCAGTGCATGATTCTTTGACGTGTTGAAGGCAGACATCCTTACTTCTGTTGCTTCTTGGGCATCCTCTCAACAATTTTCGTTTTCAGTGTACGTGACTTGAGAGTCACTTACGTGAATGGGAACAAGATGGAGAACATTTAAAATAGAGACAGGAATACAGAGAAGAAGTAGATTTGTTTCTGGGGCCTCGGTAAAGATAAAGACGTCAGGACGTGGGGGTTTGGGGGTACAAGAGCAGAGATTGCCAAGTCTGGGGGCAGCTGACATGCTATGCCATGAAGTTGCTTGGGGTAGGGCTGTTTAACAAGATGTAAGCTAAAAAACAACAACAAAAAAAACCCAACCAACTGGGTTAGCATTTTTCTCCAACTTTATCAGAAGAAAGCATGGGTGAGCCTCCCAAAGTTTGGGAAGAATCCATACAAAGCCTTGAGGTTATGACCTGTCACCCTAAAAGTGCTCCAGGGTAGTGCCGGACCCCAGGGAGTGGTATCTTAGGGCTACTCCCAAGCCTCCAGCCCCCACCGCCGGTTCCTACCATGACCCTAGAGGCCGTGATCAAAATGGCCAGATTTTCAGAGTCAACTTTGTTTAGTCGTGTTCAAATTGTCATTTGTAAAATTTTAACTTGGAAGAAAAGGTGGGGGGGGGCACACACACACACAGATGCACTTCTGTGATGAACTCGGGCAAAGGGACCCGTCCAAAGAGTCATTGAGCAGACGGCCGAAGCAGTAGTAAACTTAAATTTGATTGAAATGCTCAGTTGATTTTTTTTTTATAGTAGATTGCTAAAATGCAAAGAATGGCTAAAATAAAACCCAACATTTGTATATTTCAAGTCCTCGTTCTTGTCCTTACAACTGGTTGAGACAATCAATTCTCTGAAGTCTTAGGCATTTTTAAATAAAAATTTTAATTCTATCCAAACACAAATGTTGCTCAGAAAACAATGGTAAATGCATTGAAAAGCACTGTAGTTTACAGAAGCTGTTTAAAAATTGGGATAACTGACCCAGGAATTATATGATGGAAATGTATTGCTTACTAAGTGGAGGCAAAGGGAATGTTTCACCAGTTTCTGGAAAACTTAAAATGACCCAAGGACTAAATCTAAAATTCTCTGAGAGTGATCGAATTTTGGATTTGCCACATTCTTTGTAATTCTCAAGAAACTCGTTCCAAGTTTGCTTCGCCTTCTCTCAGGAACAGACAAATGATCAAACTTATAGAAGAATGAGAATCTCACTCCATCCTTCAACTAGCAATGAATGTTGTCTTTGGCAGTTCAGGGTGGATGAATTTTATAAGGACCAATGTTTCCTGTTGCAAATAGTCTCTCAAGTATTTGGGGGTCCTCAGTGAACACTAAGAGGATGTCTTTTCCCCAAAGATGCTCAAACCCTTGCTCCGTGTGTTGCAAGAAGAGCCCTCAAGTATAGATTCTGTCTCCAGCACCAAGCAGAGGGCCGAGAACACAGTGACCAACCAGAACTGAAGCCAGAGTGTCTGAGTGTGAGGTCATGCTGGTAGCTTTGTGTCCCATCAGCTATTGAAAGAACATTATAACAACAACAACAAAAAAGTCAGGCCTTGTATCTCTTAAAGCTCTGAATTTTGGAAATAAGTTTGGGCAAGGTCAAAGACTAGCACCCCCCTACACTGCCCCGTTATAGCTCATTTTCGGCTTTGCTCTTGTCCTGATTTAACACTGTAACGGACCACACAAGAGAGAGCTGATCATCGCTGAGCTAGACTGCTGGAGGTGACCCTCGGCAACCTGACCAGAAGTTTGGCTGGGAGTCTGAGCTTGAAAGAAAAATATAGCAAGACACTGACTAAAAAGCCCAGCGGCCCACCGCCGGCTTCTGATCTCCATGCTTCTGGATTAGCAATTGTGACGCCGAAGGAATGGAGACCTCAGACTTGGACCCCTTCCGCGACGGTGGGGTTAATCAAGATGAAAACTACGGAAAATAGCATTGAAATTCGATTTTCGTCACCACCTTTGTCTTCCCACAAAACTCGGGGCAACAAAATTGTGTTGTCATAATTATTTATTACACGTCTAGCTTCCTTGCTCAACAGTGAACACCTTAGAGCAAATGCCGTCTTACTTATCTTTGCCACTTTTGTGTCACCTCCCAAGTTTAGTTTTTAGTATAGCCAGACAGCAGAAACTTAAGCAGATTTGTATTGAATTAACATATAGTCAAATCGGAGCTCGCCATAATGTCAGATATTGACTTGTTATTTGCATATCCAATAATCTTTGCCACCCCTCATTGACAGCGGTATGTCAATTGTTCAGGGAGATCAATGAGGACCTAGGTCAACCATGGCTGTCTGTATAAATGTCTGAAAAAGCAGAAGTTGCTGCTAATCAAGTTTGGATCCCCATTGTGGCAGAAAGTTAGCTGGAATGTTCACAGCGAGAGAACATCCCTTCTGTTCCGGCCCCAGGCGCTTCCGGAGCCTCGGGCTTGGGTGCGGCTCCGGCCAAGTCCAAGGGCCACGCGCCACACACAGCCAGTCCTGAAAATGGTGCAGGAGAGGCACCCAGAACCCCTCATTGCAAAGATACGAATCTCTCAAGGGGGGGTGGGGCCCAAGTCCCTGAGGAACACGCACTTTGCCAGGAAGCGCAAGAAGGGCCTGAAAAAGATGCAGACCGACAATGTTAGAGTCAGGGGTGCCCCTGCTGAAGCTGTCAAGGCCTCGCGAGGCCCAACGCGGCCAGGCCCACGGTCCCCAAGAGTGGCAGCCACGAACGCGGCTGACTTGGCCAAACACGCCCACTCCAAGCTTGGGAGCCAGCTCACGCCTCCATAGCCAAGGGTTCCAAGCTGTGCCGGCTCAAGACCAAGGCCAAGGCTCAAACCAAGCCCCAGGCTGCTGCAGCCGCAGCTGCAGCTCAGGCTCCCAAAGGTGCCCAGGGCCCCACGGAGGCTGCGTTGTAGAGGCCTCTGTCTGCCGATGTGAGGACGGAAGGACAGGGGTGACCCCTGGGTTGCCTTCTCCGTGGGGCTGGCGTGCTGTTAGTACAAATAGACCCGAGGCAGGAAAACAAATAAATAAGTAAACACACACACACACACACAGACACACACACTCACGACATCCAGTTTTTAAATTCAATGGACTGTTTGAGGAGTATTCATTATTTTTTTTAAATGGTACGGGAAGAAAATGTAGATAACTCTATGACCTCGGCTTGGGGCCGTTTGTCCACACACAGAACAGGGGAAGACGCCATAAAGGGAAATCTGGATAACTTTGGTCCCACAGAACTGTTCGTATTTATGTAAAAAGGCAAGGAAACAATTGAATCTCTATCACCAACACTCTCCTGCGGAGGGGATTGGAATGAATGTGATTTTTTAAAAAGTGTTTAATCGGTTTGTGAGAGCATAAAATCTTAACTTGATCAAGAATGAATTTTAAGCAGAAATGTATGTCTTTGATACCCGGTATTGAAGCGGCGTGGAAAGTGGCACCTTCATTGCCCATCCCCAGTGGCTCTCCTCGTAGTTTAAGGCCGAAATAATCATTTAGTTTAATGTTTACTTAAAACGAGTATTTACTGACCCAGTGCATTTAAGAGAGACTAGGACTCCGTTTATTAATGTGTATTTGTATTCTATGGCCCTACTTAAAAGAGCTGTGACCACCTTTCCTGCAGAGGCCTCACACCACAGGAAATTTCACTAGGGATACACTTTAGAAAATTTTAAAAAGTAGTGTCTGTCCTGCCACAGCTATATGATCCTCTCTGTACATAAGTTTTTAGGAGTTTCTTTCTTATGCATTAATTGATCGGGGTGAGCCGAGTTAATAAAATTATATAGGTTTCAAGTGTACAATTCCATGCTATGTCATCGGGGTACGTACGGCATGGCGGGCCCACCCCCCAGTCAAACCTTCCTTCTCACGTATAAATGCAAACTCCAAAGCCTTGCATGGTGAAGGCAATACACTTTCAAAAGGAACACCAGGTCGGCTTCACATGCCCCCTTGAAATGTTGGTGGGGAGATGCATGCTCTCTTTTCTCGGAGACCCACAAAAGCACGTCACCCCTGTTACGTGTTTGGTTCAAACTGGACCCTGATCCCAGAAACAAGAGGTTCCTGGCCAGAACACCTCATTACGAAAATGACAAGGAAGTGCCCACTTTAGCTACTTTCTTCGTTGCTTCTCGGCTGGCCATCTGGGCCGGCCAGGTACGGCAGAAACGAATCAGACTCTCTCCTTACAGGGTATTAAAGATGAGAAGGGTCTTGGAGATGATCAAATCAAATCCCTTTATTTTGCAAAGAAACTGAACCTGAGAGCAATGGACCCGACAGACTGAGACCGACTGAAAGTTTTCCTTCTGTTAACTTGCCAGGAAACTGTTTTAAAAACAGGCAGCACGTCCCGTTTCAATGCTCTGGACTTTAGAGATAACCGTTCCACGATTCTCTTGGGGAGGGGGAGGCCTTCCTCAACATAATGCAGGGGCTGACATTAAGCTACCCAAAGACAAAGATTGTTCATGCTAACAAATATATACCTATATATCTTGTGACTTTGGCTTGACACAGTCAGCATAGGATAGAAGCCTTAATACAAGCTTTGAATCCAGACACGTGCCAATTTAAAGCTGGCTTTAGTTAACGTACTAGGTCTAAACTATCATCTTGGGTGTTAATGGAACCTCTCTGGGCCCCAATTTGCTCATCTGTAAAATACATATGAAGAATCGTTTTAGAAATGTTGTAAAGACAGGATGAGACAGCCGACGGAAAAACACACTAATGGGGACTCGATAGATAGTCGTCTCTTCTGTGGCCAAGGGGTTGACAAAACCCTCTTTCTTTACGGGCTTATTGGTCATTGGCTTAACTTTCTATCTTGTTTCACTGGGATAGCTGATAAAGGCAGAAGGTAATGTGTTTCTAGGCAATGTTGCTTATGGTTAATGCGTTCCTTGAGTAGGGGATTGCATTCCTAAATGAACTAGGTGTTTTGACTCAATGCATGGTACAGTATTATTTTTTATTTTTTTTAATTTTTAAATTTTTTTAATAGATTTTGTTTATTTATTAGAGAGGGGAAGGGAGGGAGAAAGAGAGGGAGAGAAACATCAGTGTGTGGTTACCTCTCATGCAGCCCCTGCTGGGGACCTGGCCCGCAACCCAGGCGTGTGCCCTGGACTAGGAATCGAACTGGTGACCCTTTGGCTTGCAGGCTGGCACTCAATCCACTGAGCTACACCGGCCAGGGCTTATTTTTATAGAAAATTATTTTGCATATTCTGGATATAAAAATACTTTGTAAAAGAATAAAATTTTAATCCTTTCAGGCCTAGGTGTTGTTTGAGTGAATATCTTAGGATTTGAAATTCATTTTGTTTCTGACTTTAAAATAATCTTCCATCTCATACCATCTCATTGCTAGTTGTATCAAAGGTATTCCCTTGCCAATAATTCTAATAGCATGCCCTAATTAACTCATTTTATCTTTTGGTGTAAATCAATTACAATTAAAATAGAGTTTGTTAAATCTCGGTGGAGTATTGTTTCACGTTAAAAACATTTTTACTCAAGAGATCAAGTGTGATTAACTGCAGTGAGAGGCTATAAGTTCAAATTATTCTGTGGAGAGGGAAAGAGTCACAGGTTCCTTTTTACAGAGCACTTTATTGCAGTTCTAAATACAGGATGACAAATCTGCATTAGTCTGATTAATTTCCTTCCAAGTAAAATTTAAGTGTTTTTCTCTCAAGCGTGATTAGGAGGGTGAATCCAAGGGGCCCGCACGGGGGCCGTCAGCTGTGATTCCCACACCACAGCCTCCACAGGAACGTCCACGATGTCCTCCTGTGGCCACCACTTTGCCCGTTGCCCCGATATGCACTTACCGCTGTGCCTGTGGCCGTAAGCCATGTTCTTGCACGTGTTAGTCATTTCCTCCTTTTTTTTTTGAGTGTGGAACAGTTGTCTGTTGTGTGTGTTTGCATACCACCGTGTCTCTGTTCACTGATTAATGGACATCTGGGCTGTTTCTAGGTTGGGTGACTGTGAATAAATTTGCCAAAACCGTTCAAATACAGGTAGTCGTATGAACTCATGGTCTGGAGTAAATCCCAGGAGTGTGGCTGCCAGTCATAGGTTCAACTTGGTGAGAAGCTGCCTTTTTGGCCACCACTGCGGGTAGCCAGGGAGCCAGGATGGTGGGAAAGGCAGTCTCTTATAAACTTGCGTGGCAAATATAGCGTAAATGAAATATTTATGACAGCGCCATTATTCAACTCTTTGCCGGCACTTGGTATTGTCAGCATTTCTGTTGCTGTTTTAATTTGAGTTATTCTAATAGATGTGGAAGGGTGTCTCATTGTATTTACTCATATTTTTTCCTTCCCGTGTTTTTTCCCTACCTGATGTTGCTAAAGTCTTTCTTTTATTGCTTCCTTCCTGCATAAAGACCCTACTTTAGCCATTCTTTTAGGGTAGGTCTGCTGAAGACAAGGTCTGTTATGTTCCCTTCATCTGAAAATGTCTTGACTTCCCCATCATTCCTGAAGAATATTTTTGCTGGATTATAGGATGTTAGGTTCACAATGATTTTTTAGCAACGGAAAAATATTGTGCCATTGTCTTAGGGCATCCATGGTTTCTGATGAGAAATATGTACACATTTCTTGATTTGTATGAATCGCGAAGAATCATTCGGTAGGCTGTCTCGTCTTTTCATTGATGGTTTCCTGTGCTTTGCCAAAGCGTTTTAGTTTAATGCAGTCCCATTTATTTTTTCTTTTGTTTCCCTTGCCCAAAGAGACCTTTCAGAAAAAATATGACTAATGTCTGTGATTTTACTACTTGTGTTTTCTTCTAGGGTCTTTATGTCGTTAAGTCTTACATCTAAGTCTTTAATCCATTTTGAGTTTATTCTTGTATATGGTGTAAGAATGTGGCCTAGTTTTTTTGTTTGGTTTTTTTTTTTTTGCAGTGACGTAGTTTTATTTTTTGCATGTATTGAATTTTCCCAACACCATTTATTGAATAGACTTGTCTTTACCCCATTGTCTGTTCTTACCTCCTTTGCATAATATTAATTGACCACATATGTGTGGATTTGAGAAGCTGATACATTTAAATGTCATCAAAACATAGTTTTGTTCTTTTATTCTCATGCTTGAAGACTCATTCCTGGCCTCAGATCAGATATTCACACATGTTTTCCTCTTTTCCCTTTTAAATTTTATAATTTATAAGGCTTTTAGTTGAACAGTGTTTTAAATTATATAAGTAATATATTTGGGTTTAGACTATAAACAGAAACAGTACAGTTTCTAAACACTTCTGTGTTTAAAGTTATGAAAGGTAGCTCTAAAGAACTTTATGTTTGGAACCGGTATAATCTTACCCCTATTTTCTTGTTTCTATTATATTTAAATTCAGAAGGTATGATAACTTCTGAATTTATTTGGGATAAATAGTTTATCCCAAACTATTTTAATTTACTTATCTAATCAACACTTTTTATGTAGCTCCCATCAATTTATTTTGTTAGTTGGCAAACCCTTAATAACTGCATCTGGACATAAAAGTAATACCTTCCGCAATTAGGTACACCATTTCAATGTGGCTATTGTATACATGACCAATAGCACATCAACCTATTAAATACAAAGTAAAAACATAGAATATAAGACATGGTTTTGCTGAGAGTTAGATGCAGAACGCTTCTCTTCCCCGAAAGCCAACATTAAGGTGTCGCAGTATGTTCACAAGAGGTATCTTATTTTTATTACTTAAAATGTATTACAGTGTATTACTTACATTTATTAGCCGTGACAGTAATCAACATGACCACCTGACCATTGGTCGTGCTCGATGGCCAGAAAGCAGCCATTGCAAAGGACTCAGCCTCCCAGAGGCCAAGGTCAAAGGGAAAGGGGATTGTCAACATGGGCAGAGTATCAAAACCGTGGCCGGCTTTTGGGCAGCCCGAGTGTGTGTGTGTGTGTGTGTGTGTGTGTGTGTGTGTGTGTGTGTGTGTGTATTACAAATAATACCCCCTTTTTTATTTCAAAATCATAAGCATGTAATTCTATAACATAACAACATCACACTCAAGCATACCCTGTGACAGTTTAGGTGAAGTGTTCAAATGAAAACTATACGTAATGACTCCCATATTATGACCCTATCGACCACACCCAAGCAGGCCTTCCGTCTGCTGGACCCCGTGTATATGGACAGATAGACATGCCTATAATGTGTTTATGTATGTACGTATGTGGCAATAGAGAGATGATAGGTACGTTAACAAACTGTCTCATCTATAAAAGCAAATCATGCTTTAATGGTGTCATTTTCTTCTTCGAACAGCTTGATTAAATGTTTCATTAGAGCTATTATGTCTAAACAGAAGCCGATGTCATATTCCAAACTAAAACGCTAGAAGAATTCCCATAAAAGCCAAGGCTGCTTGGGGGAGTCAGGTGTGTGCACACGGCAACGAAAACCGAGGACTTCAACCTGCTCTGTCGATCAGGGCAACCCAGCCGTGCTAAGCAGACGGAAACCGGTCTCAAAAAAGGAAACATAATTCTCCATTAATTTCCTCATGTATTTTTTGATATTTATTGCTTGGCGCACTGATTTTTTTTTTTTCATTGCTTTTCTTATGTAAGGAGTAGAGTTTGCAGGTGTACATGGCCTGTGAACTCTATGGGGCAGAATTCTAGCCACCCCATTTTATAATGGCCAACATTCGTACCTAGCATTCCTCCCATTATCCTTCACAGAAAAGCCACGCACAACGTGAATTAGTAGGTCCACTTAACATGCAAGGAAGCCGAAGCTATCACCTGCTCTGTCCGTCCCGGTGGTGAAATCTGAGGCCAGCACACTTGAAATCTACTGTCTACTCTACCCTAATGCCCATTGGTCGTGTAAGCACCTGTTTTCCTTGGCATCGGGTCCGAACAGCTTCATACAGAACAGCAAGGTCACAGACCGTCAGAGGATTTGCGGGGGTTTATGCCAGAGCAAATTCCCGTGCCTTTCCCAAGACCCCCGCACAGCACAGCCCCTGACTTTGTCCTGGGGAAGGGGGCGGCCTCTCCTGGCAACCAGGCAACCCCATGCTAAGATCAGCCTCTTTCTGCCACCCTCTCTCCCTTCCTGTAATTACCTCTAAATTTAACCCACGCTCATTAATGGCGGTGCCGTATGAGAATGTGATCATATTTCCCTCCCTTTATTGGATAAGTGCAGTTGCCCGCCTTACCCCACGGTTTTGAACAAGTGAAGCCTTAAAATTAGTGAGGCACGGGTTTTTGTTCCAACCCCCGCTTCCATGGAAAGCGTCTAGCCTTCTCTATTCTAAAGTTCACTGAAGTATTTTTCTGCTTTCCTGCAGTTTTTAAGTAGATAATAAGTTCCAAAATTCACCAGCCTCCGCTGAAAAGAAGCTTGTCACGGTGGTTGGTAGCTAATGAAGACCCCTTTAGTTTATCTTCATCAATTGTCAAATATTTGAGTCCGTGAAGTGGTGTGATGAGGTACAAAGACAGATATTTGAAGGGATTTTAACTCATTTGAGCAATTACATGCTTAACTGCCCTGCGATAATCTGCCAGTCTGAGTCTTTTCTACACAGCACAAGCGGGGAGTGTTAGAATAGCTGGATTTAGGGCGTAAAAGCTTAGCCTGAATGGAAGAAAGGCACCAGAGAGATTAATTGCCAGTAACAAACAGCAGGGCTGCTTGCAAGTTATATATCACATAGTTACCTACCAGCAGCGATGGGGGCCGCTCGCGGGGGGCAGCTGGGCGGGGGCAAAACAGGCCTTGCACAAAATCCTTCTGAGTCCAGTGACCACTGAGTCACAGGGAGGTCAAGAATTTTTTAAAAAGTATATCCATACCTGCCATGTATCCCTACACAGAAGCGATATTTGCATGCATGTGCTCGTAGGTGCAATAGATAACATTGTCGAAAATAGAAACATATTGAAAATTTGTCAAGAAGCCCGTGAATTTAAAGGCTCCTCCAGGGCCTTTTTTTTTTTTTAATAGTTAATTGACTCTAACTAACCCATCGTTCCTACTCCCTAAAAGTGTCGTGTCTTCCAGGGTTAGAAATTAAAATAGATACAATGCCCGCAAAGACAAAATAATTTTCGAAAAGAGGAACAGGTAAAATTTACCCATAAAGCCATAGCCACCGAGACAGTGCAGTGTTGGTATAAAGATGGACATTCAGACCAGTGGGACGGACCGAAATCTTGACATAAAATAATTTCAGGAATGAATTTCCGGTCCTTACAAACGTAATTTGTTCTAAGGGAACAAATATCGGGAAGATGAAGTTTTGTTTTTCTTGGCCCTGTGGGTGCTGAATGTTGGTTCGCAGCCTTCTTTTCCGGATTATTGTCTGGTATTTTGTTCTTACAGAAGCCCCAGTAGCAGAAGGCATGAACGGGCCTTCCACTGCCCCAGCCGGACCTGTGGGGTTAGCACCAAGCAGCCCAGCCCAAGCTAAAAAATTTGAGAAATGTCTGTTTCACCTCAGTACATTACTAAGTATCTCATCGTGCCCTTTAATACATCCAAACATTTTCATACCCAATGCTCAGCTTCTGAAGTCTTTGCATAAGACGGCACTCCCATGGTGGCACAGAAATGACACACCATCCACCCAACTCCACCCCAGTCTGACAAACATGGTTTTTGGAAAAAGAGACGAGAAATAAAGTCCTCACCCTCAGGTACCTGACAACCTAGCAAGGGTGGCAAATGCGCAGGCCCTCGCTGGGGCTGTCGTTCTCCCTCCTCCTACAGAGCGAACATCTGTGGGGTCTTCAAGCCCAGTTTCGATGCCACCCCCTCTTTGTCGCACGGCGAGGTGCTGTCCGCTGTACCTGCTTCTCTTGCTGCACAGCTTCTGCTGGTCGGTCCTCACTGATCTGTGCATCTGACTCTCGGGCCAACCTCACTTCCTCGGGAGACGGGTCACCTCTTTTTGATATGGACTCTGGTCCTTAACGGACGTTGTGGAACACAGCCCGCACTTGACTGTCACGTTGCAAACTGTGGTTTTACTTGGGCCTGGGAAACACAGGTAGGGCTGGGTCTTCCTTCAGTAGCAAAGTCAGACGCACCCTCCCTTGGTGGGGAAGCTAGGTGAGCAGCCGAAGTGAAATGAGTGGTGCGTCCACGCTGTGGAGTCTGTGAGACACAGAAGCACTCGTGACTTGCTCTCGGGATGCGGCCACCACCCCACTCCAGCTCCAGGTGGCTCTGCAGGACCGCGGACTCGGTCTAGCTAGATCTTTTGATTCCCACCCAAACCCTCGCTGTCCAAACTCAAGATGAGTCCAGAAATCCAAATGCGTCGTTTGAATTTTTCTGAGTTTTAAGTGAGAGAAGCAAACTTTAAAGCTTCTCAAATAACGTGTAGACCAAGTATAACATATCTGGGTGATTTCGACCTGGGGCAGGGGAGCGAAGTATGTCTTCCCCTCCCCCAGCCATGTGCCTCTAAGTTCTGCATAGCATAGCAGAACTTAGAGCTGATTAATTATGAGTGTTAATAGTCTGATGCGTTTGCAGTGTTGAGAAGAAGCTGTGGCGTCAAAGGGGGACTTTAATACACTAGTCTAAACATTACCTCGTCTTCACCTAATGCAACCCTCAAATTGTCACCTCTAAGTATGGAAGCATGAATGTGCCAAGAATGTATAATACCGAATACAGTGGAAGGAGGTCAAGCCATAAGTCTAACATTTCATACGTTCGAGTTCCATATCTGACATCCCCATTCCCCTGAGGCACAACTTTTTAATTATTATTTGCAGATCATCTTTTTCGTAACCACCTGAGAAGTGCAATTATCACCCTGAAATGCAATGTCTGAGGTATCATTTTTTTCCTGAAATGGAAATTTTCCATCCAAGCAGAGACCTGGGTGTGCAATTTACTGTTGTAGCGTCCCTGACAACCGGTCAGATATATATGTGTCCGGAATGTGAGAACGAATTCATAATTAACAGTGAAAACGGGGATTGTTTTTAAAAGAAAAAAAAAAGGACCCAAACTCTTCGTTTTTTTCCTCATAAAATTACTCTTTCCCACTCATCACAATAGCGGTCCCTATTGTTGGTACCAATTTTTGCCCTAACCACCGTCCTGGACCCTGATCATAAAGTGTTAGGATTAATCGTTTTTATGAAACTGAATGCAGTGTTGTCGTCCACTCCACATTTTGCAGGCTGAGTACGGAGTGTTCTCCAGCATGCTGGTGTATTACCAAGACAGCCAGCCAGGGCACGCATGGAACTCCAGCTAACCTCTGAAGGGGGCGTGACAGCCAGTGAGGCCTAAATCCAAGAGGTCAGGACCATCAGGCAAGACTCTAGGACTCCTTCCCGGTTCCCCAGGATGAAAGATGTTCAAAGTGAGAGACTGTGTGTCGGCATTGACAAACTCTGTAATCTTGAATGCGTGGTGCTAGGGGAGGGAACAGGCTAGAAAGGTGTGGGAGGAGATAAAGAGATGCCCCCAAGACTTGGAGGGCGGGAACCTGGCCAGTAGGCGTGACTGCACACGATACTTCATTGGCCAGGGTCCTTCATTGTTCCAAGTTATCACTTCCTGTTGCCGTTGTGAAACTGAAGTGTAAATACTTTGCTGGTGGAGAAGGATGCTCCGGAAATAAGGGTTTGCCTTATATCCTCTTTATTATGTGATTGCCATAGCTGTGATGGCTTTGTGATTCCTGAAAACTGTATTAGGTGAACAACTAGAAGAACTCATAACATGAGATCATTTCCAAAGTCATCATCTGCATAAGCTGTGTGGTTTTTTTCTTTACGAAAGCACAAAATGTCAAGATGGAAATAATATATTGAAAAGTGATCATGTAGTTTTTAAGTACCTGATGGAGTCACTTAATGGGTTATACTTATTTACATTTTAAATGAACTTTCAAAAATCAATCATGCAAGGTAGCCTTCCAGTGGATACACTTATGAATATACAATGCATTTTACATGGCACATTAAATAAAAAAGGATAAAGATGTTTACCACATCTACCGACAAATCCTATTGATAGAATTGGTTCCATGAAGTTGTCAAAATTTACCGAGAGAAAAACGAATGACCTCTGCATTTATCATGGCTAAAGTTTCCGGCTAATTAGCATCTAGAGATAACATGTTATAGATGCTTCTTTAAAAGCTATCTGCCCTCCCACTCTGCGTAGTGACATGGTATCTATCAAAGTCTCGTGGTGCCTGCAATTCTGTCAAAAGATGCTCCACAGACCTGGCACGTGCCACCCTATTTGCATTTTTGCATCTCATTATGAACATAATTGCATACCGACACAGCGGTTCTTCTTGACTATCTCCGAAAACACTATCAGCAACGTCGGAAATAAATGCTTAAATGTCAGCGATTGACAAGCAAGAGCAGCTGACCTTTGAAGGCTCTCACCGTTCCGCGATACGCCCTGCTAGGACTGACACCCCGACTCTCTGCCTGTGTTTGATAACAGAGGAAGGACGCGGTGGCTCTGAGAACTGCGGTTGTGTGTGGCAAACTGGAAGGACATCAAGACACTGGAAAACTGCCACCAGTCCATCGCTCCCGCAAACATTCACCGGGGGTTGGTCGGATACCCGCCATGATGATTCTTAAAACCCCTGAAACTTTGAAGAGGGTGGATGTGAACATATGTGCAATGAAATGTCTACCCGGTGGTGTGGTGGCTCCACAGTTAATGTTATGACAAAAAACCCAATAACCTCCGTCCTCCAAGCATGCAACCCATTTTACACTTTGTCACAAGGAGAGCCTAGGTGCTCGACAAGTACCAACAGCTAATATGAAACTGGACAGAGCTATTTACACCCTCTCTGCCAAGATCTCGTCGCCTCAGAGTGGCCTCAGTCTCACGGATGTCGTGTTCTGCTGTAGACATTTCTCCTGTCGCCTTCCCACGTTTGGAGCCACCTCGATTGATGTGCACAGCCATTTGGTACATATTTTGCTGAAAGCACTCATCAATTTTAACTCACGTTGGAATGTCATAGGACGGGCTGTCAGTGTCCAGGAAATACTAATTGATTTTGAAAATCTGCTTGGTGGCTTGCATCCCAGAATGCTCCACCCAATCCGCATCAAATAGAAATAATAGAAATTTATGTTCAATTGTTCAGCTGCTCATTCGCTTGTTGCAGCTGATGCATTGGTCACACTTTGAGGGCAACCTCACCGCCTGTTTGGAGGCACCTCCTGCCTGTACCCCTGGGGGGGCTGGTGTGGCTACAACATCAAGTGCGTGTGACATTTCCCATCCCAAGACCAGGGTTTCCATGAGTCCTTTCCCCGATTTCCTTTCAACGAATATAAGGGATGCTTTTTTTTTTCTTAGTCTGGGAAATATTTATTTTTAGAGAGAGGGGAAGAGAAGGAGAACGAGAGGAAGAGAAACATCAATGTGTGGTTGCCTCTTGCGTGCCCCCATGTTGGGGACCTGGCCCGTAACCCTGGCCTGTGCCCTGACTGGGAATCGACCCGGCGACCCTTTGGTTCACAGGCCAGCGCTCAATCCACTGAGCCACACCAGTCAGGAAGGCAATAGGCATTTTTAATGCTTCTCATTCTCCAAAGAGCTTTCCCTTGTGGTAAATATACTTCTTTGCTAGGCATGACACATACATTTATATTTCAGACCCACAAAGTGAATCTGGAGACCTGTCGAAAACAGAAAAGTTTAGTGCACAAGGTCCACGTAACTCAGCCTCTGTCTGCAACGAAGAAACAAACCTATCTCTTGGAACTTAGATTTGGAAGGGATCTCAGCAAACAGCTACTTTAACCTCTTCAGCATCAGGCTGACCTTCAAAGCCACCCGCCCCCCACCCCAGAAAGACGGTCCTTCCCATCAAGAGAACCCTACTCCTCCCCAGGAAGCTGCCAATCTGTTGCTTCAAAAACTGATTATAAACCTGACACAGAACCTTCTCTTTGAACCTTCTTCTGATTGATGCTAAGCTGTTCCAAAGGGGTAAATGGCTGCCACTTTCCTGATAGTAATCTCTTCACCCCTTAGTCTTCTTGGCCCCAGGGGAAAACGTCATTTGGCCTCTCGCTTCCCCTCTGACGTGACTCCGGGATGCCCCTTGCTCTCCCGGTCGTCCTTCCCTGGCCACTCCCCAGCTGGTCCGTAGCGTTTTTGAAATACCCAGAACTGCCCCTGCGACTGGACCCAATACTCGTGGTGGGACCATCGACTCTGGGACTCTGGATGTTAACAACTCAAGGAAAATAGCCCGAGAACCCCTGAGCACGTGTAGGGGCCAGAAAGCTCTTGTTGGGGCTCGAGCTTACTAATCTACCCTGCTGCTTTAGCTAAAATCAGCTTGAGCCACTATTTTTATGTTCCACCTTCATATTTGGTGAAGGCAATGAGTCTGCACTCCAAAGAGGTCCCCAGAGGCAAAGTGAAGGGGGGACTCTTCTTCGTCCTGGGCCTAGCGACATGCTGGCGCGTCTTGTCATCACCACAGCAAAAACGAAATCTGATCACCGTGATGTACTTCCTAGCTGAGAGCTAGGGCTGCTCGTGGCTACTTAACATGGTTAATCTTCCTTCGTCTTCATGATGAGATTAGGGTGTAAGGACAATAATTATCCCCTCTTTTCCTGGGTGATGAGGGCGAGACTCAGAGAGCTTAAGTAACTTGCCCAAAGCCACAGAGCTACTCGATCGTGAGTCGGACTTCAAGGCTCTTCCAGAGCGGAAAGTGGCCTCCCTCGCCTCGCGGAAGCTCAGAGACGGTTTGCAACCCTAAGCTACAGGATTCCTCTTCTGCTCCAAGTATGTTTTTTTACTGAACTAGAAGAATCTGGCCCCCGAGACGAGGATCCTCACCCGCCGTTCTGCACTGTGGCCAGTGGGAAAGTAAGAGGGTTAGAGTAAGTTGGGAACATACCCTGCCCTGCTCGTGTGAGGCTATGCTTAACGTGCGTGAGCCCAATTCCTTGCACACCACAGGGCCGACAGTCATTAACCAGGAGCGTACCATCGCTCCTGGAACTTGAACTGCCTCGCCGATCCCGGGGCTGTCCACTTCACCGTGTAGTCCCCAACCCGGAGAGGGAAGGGCCATCCAATGAACCCCAAGGCCTGCAGGGTTTCAGAGGACGCGTGCCGAGTGATAGATTTTTGTGCGGTCACCTGTTTCCTTTTTCAGATGTCGCCTGAAGTGGTTGTACCATGAGACAGAGAAAATGAGGGCCAGCAGGAAAAAATCACAGACCACCCGTGAGTCCGTTTAATTGAGGCTGCTGTGGGTGGGCATCGGAGTTCACCTCCCAGGCATTAATTAAAGCAGAAATGCAGCGAAATGTCAGTCCGCCGGCTGCAAGGACCCTTTGCGGGCAAAGCTGGGAGAGGAGGGCTGGTATTTCCTCGCTGTCACGGGGCTCTTAACCGGGCGGCAAGCTTCCTGGGGCCTCGGAAACTGTCCTGTCTCCCAATCAAGAGCCTTGCAGCGAAGAAGGGGCGGCCCTTGGGCCTGTTACCCGGCAGCTGTATCCATGGGAATTGCCCACCAACGGGGAAGAGAAAGGAACGCTGTACAGTTAAGGTCCCTGAACTCAGCCCCGTGTGTACGTCGAGGCCCAAAACACTCCCCCCAGAGCTGGCTATCTTTCCCCCACCCACACTCTTCGCACCAACAAAGACACTGGTCCCCTTCTGCTTCGATGGCTTCGCAGTGGATGAGCTTTAACGAGAGAAGGGCGAGGAAACGGGGGCTTTCAAAGAAGGAGAATTTTAAAAGTTGACCTGGAGGAAGGGAAGTTTACTTTTCTCTGGAAAAGCACGCTTGGAACACAGTCTGCAAAACGCACAAGCAAGGAAAATTAAGTAATTCTGGTACAGCATCCAGGTCGGAGGCCAAATTCTGTCAAGACACGGGGCACGGGGCACGCGTGAAGGCCGTGTAAGATGAAGTGTAAACTGGCCGGCCCATTTTGGGCTTCCTTTAGCAAAGACATGACATGTGTTCTGCCGTTTTGCCCCAGAGATGAAGGGGTGGAGAGCATCTGAGAAATGACATGAGATGAGCTCCTGGGAACATCTGTCTGCCTGGACACATGTAACCTAATCACCAGCAATTCACAGAAATACGTGTATGGGACTCTGCTCACCTCAACTGCTTTTTGCTCCTTTCAAGGAATAGGAAGAAAACCAGGGTTCCCAGTAAGTTGAGGCACTTCTGTGAATCTGGGGTCAGCAAACTTCTGCAAAAAGCAAGACAGTGCAAATGTTACGTGTCACGGCCCATGCCTTCTCTGGGATCTGGGGTGCAGTTCAGGTTCGAGGAGGCCTGGGTGTGTTCTAAGGACACTTTCTTAGTGGGCACAGAAACGTGTATTTTGTCAAGTTTTTACGTGTCACAAAATATTATTCTCCTGATTTTTTTTTAATTTACATAAGACCCCTTAAATTATAGGTAGCAGGGCTGGGACTCGAACCCATGCTTTCCTGTTCTCTCACCTCAGGTTTCTCATCCCTTCAGCTCTTCCACACTCAAGGTCATGACCTTAATTCCGTCAGTCATGACTATGACCTGACTTAGCCTGACCTCCTGTGAGGAGGTGACTTCTGGTGTCTAGTTGTTCACACATTTTATATGTTTCATTTAAGAAAATATGAATGAGTAGACGCAAGTGTGAAGGGCTCGAGGCTTCTATGTTTCTGGGGGAAGATTTGTAAGTAAGAGACTACAGCCACAAAATTATTGGCATCTCACAAGCGGTTACAGGCGTCTCTCAGTTCAACCACTGAATATTTATATTTGAGGGTCCCCCCTGGGCTACACATTTTTTAGGCACAGAGGATTCAGCCGTTCTCAGGGATTTAGGTTAGGCTGGCGGCGGACACCATTTATTTGTGCCTGCTAGATTTAACGTTAGAACATGATCTTCAGAGCTCTGTGGTTCGGGATACAGCTTAAGCTTCAAGAAGAGCTTTCCTTTGAAGATTTTATAATTTTTTAGAGAGACAGGAAGGGAGGGAGAAAGAGAGGGAGAGAAGCATCGATGTGAAAAAGAAACATTGATGGGTTGCCTCTTGCCTGCGCCCTGACCTGGGACTGAACCTGCAACCCAGGCACGTGCCCCTGACTGGGAATCGAACTGGGGACCCTTCGTTTTGCAGGATGACACCTAACCCACTGAGCCACGCCAGCCAGGGCTCAAGAAGAGCTTTTAGGCAGCACGAAAAGAAGGCAAGAAGATAAAGCCTGGCCCCTATGCACGAAACACAACTGGCCGTTTGCTTTTCCTCTCGTCAGCTGCAGATTTTTAAATCTGAGGATTGGGGAGGCTTCCCGATGTGAAAATTTGCTGTGAACACAACTGCCCTTTTGGGGAAGAGAAGAATTCACAAAGGGCGTAATTTGTTGGTTTTTCTCCTTTTTTTGTGTTGAAGCGAGCCCCTTAGTTAGATGCCCTGAGTTTTGGCTCGCGCGGGTGGGCAGACTAGCCTTCCCGGGTGATTTCCCACGTGCTGAGTTGGACAGGAAGCCTTTAGGCTCCCAAGCAACAAAGTTTAGCGAAGCTAAGACCGGCGGTCCTGGCTGTACAAGCCGTCGGGGTTGAGAGCCGCAGCGCGTTTTTGCTCCCTGCTCTCGGCTTACGTGTGAGATACCATGTTAACGGTCCTGTTACCCACTCTGCCCTGGCTTGAGATTTAAATAAAAACAAATTACAGGTCTTAACAGTGATAGATGGACTGCTTTTACGTTTGTGTAGAGTATTTTTGCTCTGAGATTAAAGTCTTACGCATTTATCTGCATAAACTAACCCCTGGAGTAGCGTACTGCTGACATTTTCCAAGAAAAATGAATATCCTAACTTATTCCAAAGAGAAGACTTGGTATTTGTATGGCCGGGGTGACCTTTGCAAGTGAGCTTTCAGATTAGGTTCACTACATGGAAAATTGTGCTCTTACAGTACTCCATAAATCATACCTACCAATTTTCTTTAAAGGGGTATGTAAATATCAGTGTACTAGGCGGGTAAACAACACTAACCTCGTACAAATGGCTTGAAAATTGAAGAAAAGCACCTTATTTTGCCGCTGAAATTGCTTTTGAAGCCCAACATCGGGGCTTGGCTTGTAGGATACGTGAAATGATTTGTGCACAGGGAATAGAAAATGGGCTGATGATAACCACCCTGGACACAGTTTCCTTATATCTGAGCTCTTGCCATGATCAAAGGGATCAGCACTGGCTCTAACTTTTCTTTGCATATTCCACATGCATGTGCTTTTAAAGCGACAGCTTCATTATCTGCGTGTTTCCAAAATGGCCGGACCTCTGCTCGAGCTGGTTAACACTTCAAGACAAGTTCATGGAAGTTTCCTTGTTTTGAAGTGTTCGCAGGCCACTTCATTTAAGAAGAAGGGGGGAAAAAAAGGAAAGTTCAGAGAGAAAGCTCAAGAGAAGAGCTATTGCTTTAGAAACTTCCAAGGTCTTAATATGAATAAGAACTATATTTGCGATTTAGTGAATTGTGTTCATTGAGCCTTTATGTTTTAAAACGGGAGTAGATAAATGGGGGAAAGGGCCCTGGTACTGAGACATTTTGATGGAATATCTGTGGCGTGAGATACACCTTGTACTGCACCCACTTGATGTGAATATTTTGAAACTCAGTTTTGTGCATTTTTCATGAAATAGGAGTCCTTGACGTGACACATTTGGGAGTTTGTGGCAAGATTCATGGTTGATATCCTGATATTTCATAATCAGATAACTTGCCAAACGGGTAAACTTTTTGTATCACACAGAGTTTAGGTAAACAACTCTTGACATTCTTGTGTATTATAAATACTCAGGAAAATTCCAGAATCATTGCAGCTCGTTAAATATATCTTAGTCACCATTCCATTTGCCTGTTATTTTTAAAAGCATGGTGTATCTTAAAGGGGGAAAGAGCATTGCACGAAATTTTTTTTCTCTACAATAATTTTTATTTCCTTTTTTCTTTCCACTGAGGAAAATATTCCTAGAAGGGAGGTTTGGTTTTCCTAGCTCTTACCCAATGAAAAAATGAGTTTCTGCATTTTTTAAAGAAATGCACTTATAAACATTGAATCACAAAATGGTGCGAGCAACATGTAGGCCATCTCAGTTGCTTTTCTAGCTCTCTCTTCCCTGGTTAGTAATAGTTGCTATGCACGAGTGCCTTCCGTTTCTTTGGACCTACTAGGCACACAGAAGAGACAAAGATGCCTAGTCAGTCATCGGGGGGGAGGCAGGTAGGTACGGTGCACTAACTGCGCTGTATTCATTTTCAGCACTAAGCTGTATGCTCCCTTCATCCCATGAACAGTATTTTACCATTCGTACTTCTCCAGTTTGGCTCATCAGTTTACTGTTGCTCATAAGCATAATCCATAATGCCCTTTTCAAACAACACTCCTCGACCTTCTTTCATTAAAAAGTGGAGGCTAAAAGCTTTTCCTTCATATTTTTGTACATGGAGATTAAAGATAGAATGAATGCCATTGCAAAACTTAACCCTTGCCTAATTGTCACTACTTTTTACTGTTAATGGAGTCACAAATGTCTCAGATTTCAAAAAAAAAAGTTTCTTTTTGAACGCAGAATTTCAGAGCATGAAAAGTCATACCGCAGAACAGCTGTCCTGTTGAATAATATATAGAACTGTGCACTATGCATCAAATTAAAAACAGGTAATTTGTGCCCATCATCCCATAATTTTTTAAAGCGTTTACAAGGCACTTGGTAATTCCTTCTCCCGCCTCCACCAAGAGAGGCCATTTGTCTGAAGACAATGGATAGTTGGAAAGAAGGATGTTTGTATCGAAGGGAAGGGGGGCTCATCCGCCTTCATCGTCAGTGTGCATTTCTACGACTCCTTGTAATTCTAGGTTTTCCTCTTACGCTCAGCCCTGCCTTGATTCATCCAACAAATATTCATGGAGTGCCTTCTCTGTGTTAGGGACGGTCCCAGGGTCTCGGGATACACAGGGGAGCAAAACGAATCCAGAACAACAATAGAAATAAATTTGAAATCTTAAAAATAAAATCCCTGACTCACGCTGCAAATTAATGACACAGTAAAATGAGACGGCCACAGACTGGCAGTGCCACCTTAACCTGTCGTCTAAGAAATGACCTTGTTTTTCATGTCATCGCAAGTTCATCGTCTTTCTGGGAGCCGAAGATGACATCTCTTTTGTTTGAAAATTGGACATGCAAAGGCGTATTTCATATTTTGCCTTTTACACTATTTCCAAATTGTCTTCATGAATAAAACATTTTTGAGAACTATAATATTTATTATTTAATGTATTTCTAAAAGGGTTTTATCCATGTTCCCACAATGGGTAGATTATGTGAATCATGAATATTAACCTTTTATTAGTATATTTCTATTATTAATCATGATACTTAGCCTCGAGCCCTCCCTAATTTTTTTCCAACTGGTTTATCCCAGATCAATTTTTGCCATCCAGGGTTACTACTGAAGTTATAGCAGGTGTCACACAATTTGGCAATCACTGATTTTCTAGCTTCAGTTCTGTTGGCCCAGTTTCCCTTACCACTTTGAAAAACCCTGAAAAAACTAATTTCTTATACTTTTGTTTCCCCCAGGGGCTAACACAATGCAAACAGGCAGAAGCTCAATAAACACATTTCTTCCTACTAAGTTCTATGTCAGGGTCTTTCTTTTTTTCATTTATTTGTGTGTTTTTTTTTAAATCAATCAAAACTGCAGATGGATTTTTTGCTAGTAAATACTAAAAAGATAATTTTTAGAAAGAAAGATTTTCATATTGGGAGAAAAAAATCTATTTTAATAGGAAATTTTGTTCAAGCACAATATGCCTATAAAATCCAAAATACACACCCTCGAATTGAGACCTTTCTGCTCCCCTAATTAAATACAGAACGTGAGCCTATATATTTCACACATTTTAAATCAACTAACTATGGAGGCCAAAAAGGTTCCTAATAAAGAGAGAGAGTTCAGATACATTTTTTTTCTAAAAAATGCTGTCAACTTTTCCATCTCAGTTTTGAGAAGAAAAACATCAAAATCCAGATTTTCAAAGTTTAAGGTACAGAAAACAGTCACTACAAAAGAACTTAAGATACCATCTTCTATTTCAGTTTCCTTTACTTCTTCAGTCAATTTTACAAGTAGAGCACAGGTAAGAGGGCGGGACATGGTGTGAAATGAAAATAGGTAAAACTGTCCTGATGCCACTGACACTTGGTGGGTAAATTATGTATTTGTTTTAAAAGTCAGTAGAATGTGACCTACAAGTAGGTAATTCTTAGTATAGGTTCAAGGGCTGATTTTTCAGGTCCTTCTCTAGACTGGGGGATGGGAAACTTTTTCTACCATGGGCCAGGTTGTAAATACCTTAGACTTTGCAGGTTTTATGGTCGCTGGTGCTCAGCTCTACCATTGCAGCTCAAAAGCGGCCATAGACTATAGATAAATAGGCAAGCGTGTTCCCATACGACTTTATTTACAGAAATAGGAGATGACCTAGAATTGGCATGGTGGCCATGGTTTGCCGACATTGTCCAGATTAATCAAATAATGGGGTGCGGGGACAGAGAGGTGGTCCAACCCCCATAAATCCATACTACATAGCTAATAATTCTCCCTGAAAAGTCGCCCCAAATAAGTGATATGCCAGTGGAGCCGACCAGTTTCTAGCAACGATTGTTTAAGATACACTGAAGACATTATGCGTCCGATGCCTTTATGTAATTTGTCTTCCGTCTCCTGTTTTGTGTTTTAATGGAACAGATGCAGGAAATTAGTATTTCTCTCATTATAAGCAGATAGTCTTCCTTTCACTGGAGTCGACCAAACTTCTCTTTTTGCCATGGCCACTAGGAAGCTCACAGAAACATTTTGTACTCAATCACTGTAGTTTTCCTCAACCTTGATAAAACTTCCTATTTTTCTTCCCCTTTGCTTTGACTTCTTTCCCCCAATTTGTTGTTCATGGTTTATCGCAATCATATCACATTCACTGTGGTCACTTTAAATCCTTTTGGGAAGTGTCGAGAAATAAAAATCTAGACCGAAGAGAAGTGCATGTGAACCATTTTGGAAGGAAGGATGATTTTGCTTTGTGGGGAAACTGGAGTCACTTTGTAAATGATGTCAGCCAAGCAAAGGCTGCAGCCCAGCCTGCCTGGCCGCACTGTGAGGTGGAAAATTTCCCCACAGCGGTGCCCGCAGACAAAACAGCCTGTTCGTCCAGACGCCTTCTGGAAGGTGTATCACATTCTGTGTTTGTAAGTGACCCAAGCCTGGCCACTCGGATGATCCCATCTGACCTCTGCAGGGCAGGCTGACAGGCAGGGGTGGGGCTCTGTCCTCAGGGCCCGGGAAGCTGCCGCTGCCTCTGGGTGGGTTAGTGAGGAATTCCCTGCCGACCACCCAGGTAGCCCAAGGGCACAGGCTTACTGCGCGCTGGGATCGTTTGTATAAACGCGGAGGGTTTTCTGATGGCAGCCAATGTGCTGGGATGACAGGAGCAGAGCGATGTGGAGGTGGCTGGGGGTGGGGGCAGTCAGGACATCAGGAACCACCCCTGAGCTATCTGATAATGCCCCTCCCTCGGAGCTGCCCCCTTCTCACTTACCACAAAGACCTGGGGGTAGCACCAGAGTCGGAGGACGAGCAGCTAGACCTGTACATAACGTGGCTTCTACTGTGGTCATTGACCCAACCACTGTGCAATCAAAGGTCGTTGAAAACTTTCCCCAGACACGCCCTGCATTAAAAAAAAAAAAAAATCAACACTCAACAGTAGAGAAATAGTCTGAAATAAATGAATACGTCCCACCTCCTTTCCAGATCTCCACCCCTACCTCCCGCTCCTCTTAAATCCTAGGTACAGAGACAGGGGCAAACTATTTAGGGGCGTTAACGATTGAGGTGTAAAGTTTCTCTTTGAGAAAGCACGCCTGGGGGAAGTTGTGGATAAAAGTAACACCAGTAAATATGTGGATTTACTAACACCAGCAAAATCATCAGTGTGTACGTGTGCTGTGTCCAATTACTCGGGCAAACGAATAGATAGCGCCCCGATTTAACTTCTCCCTTCTCCAGATGACTCCCGGTAAATGTCTAGGGCTTCAGACCTGCGTTTTGGCAATGATGGCTTGCTTCCCTTCTCAAAACTCTGCTTTTACACACCAGAAGTGCGGGGGTTCTAAAGATTCTCTTGGTTGGCTGTGAAGTACTTCCAAGCGGTCCACAAAACCCAGGGCCTGTGAAGCCATAATCAGACCCCGTATGCACCCTCAGTGTCCCTGAGACCTGGCTGCAGTTCCTGGGGTCACCGTTAAAGCCACGATGACAGGTGTCAGTCTACGTCACCCTGTAGGCCACACTCCCCACACCCGGGTGGAGGAAATGTCAAGACCTCGCATGAAACACAGAGTCTCCAAAATGATGTGACCGAAACTACGGGATCCCCAATGTGTTTTGGTTGTTTTAATAAGACGCAGAGAGAACCGCCAGCGTTCGGCGAAGAGCCCGGGCCACACTGTCGTGAATGAATGTACAGTTTCCGTAAGGCTTTGAAAGTACGAACGGTACAGCTTGAAAAAATATCTTTCCTTTTTTTTCCCCCCCTCCCAGTTTCCAAGGGCCAGAGGCACCCAGGCTGAGCACCACGAATCAAGGCACAGTTCTGCACTGCGATGTACCGTGTCACGAGGTGAGTGAAATTGACAGGAGCTTCTCGCAGGGAATGAAACCAAGGAGGAGGAGGCTGGCGGAGCGCGGCCAGGTGCCGCGGTGACAGGACCGCTCCAACGTGGCCTTGCGTTGTCAGGCTTGGCTGCACCTTGGATCAAAAGAGCCATCAATCTTTCCCAGATCTATACGGATCCGTCCTGGGTCAGAAGAATAATCAATAAGCCTTAGTTCTCCCTTCACAAAAAACAAAGGAGCTGTTGCTTTGTTTACCTTCCAGACGGTGTCTCGATGAGGGATCCTTAGTGGCCATTGTGAAATAAAACTCTACGTCGTGTTGCTGACTTCGTCAGGCGTACAGTCCAGGGTGCCGTGCCGTGTCTGCAGAGCACCAGGGGCATGCGCGCCAGGGCCGGGGGGACGGGGCGTAATGAAGCAACTGTGGAGGGTTAGAGATGAAGAGACAGTGGAGATGATTTAGTGCTAACCCCATGTTTCATAGATAAATTGCGGCTTGGCAAGAGCGCCCGTCTGCTAGAAGTCAGTTACCTGGATGAGGACAGTATGAGTTAGAAATGACGCAACTGCTATCTGTGTGTCCGTCCGTCCACCCATCTATCATCTGTCTTTCCATTCTTCCATGATCTGTCCATCTACCTATCTATCTGTCTAATCCCTCGCCTGCTAGAGACCTCAGTTAGGGTTTATTTCTATGTGTTAGAGTTTCGTATATCCCCGGTCATTTGCCTTGGCCTCAGGCCAGCTTGAGTTCGAGCTGAATACCCCTTCGTGTTTAGTGACCTCCGAGAGCCTGCTTCCCCCTTGCTATTCTGGCGATGACAATGCCTTCATCATAAGGTATATACAAATGACACATTTATAAATCGTATATGTGAATTATATATTTTAAACTGTTTCATATGATATAAGGCGCATAGTAGGTGCTGGGCCAGTACTTGCTTCCTACCCTCTCTTTCCCTCCCCCCAACTCTGGTACAAATTGGTACCAGCTATTTGAAAAGAACTTGTCTTTTTCTTTGACAGTTACTCCTGAAATGCGGATAACAGAATTTCTGTCTGCCTAAAATTCTGTGTAGATGTTACATAGGTAGGTAGATAGACAGGTCCACATATGTGTCAAGTTGAATAGCTAATGTCTATAAATAAGTGTGCGCATAGATGTTATGTTTGACCATCGTATCCAAATAGCCAAACGGGGGGTTGGTCACCCACAGAACAATGGAAAAATTAAGTATCAAGATGTAAACTTTATCATAGCATTGCAATATATCTTAGGAGAAACAACATACATCATCTCAGACCATGAAATCAATACCATCAACCATTAGGAGCAAAATAATGTAACAAAATCCCACTGAGTCAAAATCCATAAAAATGTAATGTTCACTAGAGGACCGTGCCGTGATTATCTCCAAACCAACGAGTGGTATGATAGCTAGTTTCCTTGCATATTGAAATAGGAGTCTGTAGGCTATTTCAAAGCTCCCAACCTGGAGAAACATCCAGAAGACTAGTTCTGGCGAAGTGAGTTGGATGGTGGTCGGTGATCAGCTCAAGTTGGTTTATATTTTCAGTTTTCACTCGAGTCTCATTTTCCTGCGTCACACTGCCCCGGGCTGGGGTAGGGTGGGCAGGAGGGTCAGTCAGTCGTCAGAGAATGAGTCCAGAAGCTTCCGGGCTACCTCCTGCCTCACCTCCCTTGTAAACGGCTACTCCAGTTACACTTCTAACCGCCCCCCAAAAACTGTCTCCGGGCTGCGTGCCCTCCTCCGACCTCTCTCACCCACCGGCATCTGCTTGTCCACGTTTCTTTCCCACAAAGTCCCATCAGATTTCCCTGTCTCTGGCTAGCAGTTTAACTGGACTGTCAGCCTGACCTTGATGTTAATTTCCCCATGAAAGATTGCCGTTGCATGGCTGCCATCAGCAATACCAGAGGGCCTCCCTTCTGCATCTGGGCGAGGCCCAGGGCGCATTGAGCCAAAGCCCTCTCTGACTGAAAGTCCACCGGCCAAAGTTTGGATACATAGTTTATCTATCAACCATCCACCCATCCACCCAGCCATTCCCATCAAGCACTCTTCCCCCGTGTGCTATATTTGAAGGTCAACATTGTCTTTCAAGCGAAGAGCGAGTTTACACTACGTGTTTGCTGTTTGACACACAAAGAAGATAAACTGTGTCATTATTTAGAAGCGATAGAAAAGAGAATCTAGCCCTAAATGATGACAATCCTGTGACCCAGAGGAATCGCCCTCATGCATTCATCTCCTGATATTTTTCGTGGGTCTATCCCGCCATCCGACCTCACGGCAAGCCACCAAGAGTACAAATGTCACCTCTGCCATCATGGTGAGCATGATGCTCAGAAAGTTTTCATCACACAGCTGGGAAATGGTGGGGGCGAGATTCGAACCTGGCTCACACTGGCTGCAAGGCCTGGGCCATCACCCCTGCGCTGTCCAGGCTGTTCTACTAAAAGCAGCTACATTTGCAGACAAATTCTGGGGCCCTGCAGGAGCTCAAGTCAGGCTGAGCAGTTCTGAATGGGGGGGATGTTAACCTGGGTGTCCTGAGGACGCGAGGAGCCCGGGAAACGGGCCTCGGGAAGAGAGGACTTAAGGAGAAGCACTCAGAGTAATAGCCCTCATGCTCTGATCGGCTCGTCTTGGGGATTCTGCCAGAAGCAGCATCAACTTGGGCCTCTGTGACAAGGACAGAACGAGGCAAAAGGGTGACACAGGCCAAAAGCATGTGAGAATACTAGAAGGAGCTTTCTAACAAGTCAAACTGTGCAAAGTGTTGCCCGGGGGAGCCAGCGAGCTCCTTGTCATGACAGGTAATTTTTTTTTTCCTCACCCGTGGACAATTTCTTTTTTTTTATTGCTTTTAGTTGGAGAGAGACAGAGAGAGAGAGAGAGAGAGAAAGAGAGAGAGAAACATTGATGTGGGAGAGAAGATTGGTCGCATTGTAGGATGCACCAGAATGGGGACTGAACCCACAACCTGGGAATGGGCGTGACCGGGAATTGAACTCGTGACCTTTCCGTCTAGCAGACAACCCTCCAACCAAGTGAACCAACTGGCCAAGGCATGACGCGTATTTTAAACAGAGGCTGTGAAAATCATGGTGACATTATTAGAACACAACTAAATTCCAAAATGCTAGCTAACATTACTGAGTGACTCCTGTGTGCTCAGTATTCTTCTAGAGACTTTCCATCTATTATCTCAATTAATCTTCCCAACAACACCCAAAGCTGAGTACTGCCCATTCTAAAGATGAGAAAACTGAGGGTTAGGGGGGTTTATGTAATTTGCTCAACGTTCTGCTGCTAATCAGAGGCGGGATTTGAGCCAGGTTGTTGGACTGAGAAGCAATTCCTTTACCCAAGAAGCGTCAGTTGGCCCTGCTAACTTGGAGATTATAGAGAACCTCCCTTCCCCGTCATGATGGGAGGCGATAACTTCTCCATCTCCCCGCACTCGCAAATACTGTCCACTTACCCTCAAATGGCGACCCTGTGGTCTTATTTCTTTACTACATGAACGCATAACACATTAAAATGAACAATAACTGAGAACGGCAAGCTTCCATGACAAGAGAACAAATTAAAGCCAGACAACACATCCCCACCCACACCTCAGCAATGCACGTGACAGGTCTCGGATACTTAAGGACACATTCAAAGAAAATGGCACTTTGAACTATAAATTTATTTGCACTGAAGTCGCGTGTCATCCCGTGACCCTGCATCTCTCTCGTAAGAGAACTCAGAGCTTGGTTGTGACAGCTAGTTCTAATAATAAAAAGGTTTTAAACATAAGGTAAAAACAGCGCTCCAATCAGCGCCTAATCAGGGCTATGCTTTTCAAATTATATTGTGCCTACCTTCACCTCCTGCCTATTATCTGCAGTAAAAACAGAAGTGCCGAAGAAAATCCTTGATCTGTGCACGTATATTTTTAATATTCACATGTCAGGCCAGTGGCAATAAGGATGGTAGGGAAATGACGGAATTCTCCCCCAGCTGGACATGTCAATTGAGAAGCCAACTTTGAGAGGCAAAGTTCACATTTGTGCAGATGGCAGGACAAAGCTGGGTGTCGCCGCAGGTCAGTGTCAGCCCCGGTTCCGGCTCTAATGGCTCGGGTCTCGGCTTTCCCCACATCAGCCGGTCCCTCTGGGCTGTGTAGGTTGGGGAAGTCTGTCTCTTTATTTCTTTTTCCCTGCCCTTGACTCTGGGATAGTAATTTCTTTCAGGATGTCAACGGGCTCTCTTTAAAAAGAAGAAAAGGCAAAAAAAAAAAAAAAAAGGCAGTGGGGAGGAGGAGGGAAAGCGTTTCATCTGTTTGGTTGGAGGACCTTTAAATGCCAGCTCATCCTTTGTTTTTTCCCTCACTTCCCCTCCAAGATCAAGAACAGCCACCTCATTTGGGGAGTGAAGAACGTTATAATCTCCGAATAAGGAGATGAGGTTCTATGGACTCAAGATAGTGACTGGTCCAGTGCATATATATATTTACTTATTTATCTGGTTAGCTTTACACTGTAGTCACACTCATTAGCAATTTCCCTCCTACCCCTTATTGCCTTTAATGCGATTTGTATATCAACTACACACCCTTGAAATACAGTAACACAGCACCAGTTCTCTTTAATAGTTTCGGTTTCCTCAGTGATATGATTATTTATTATCCCTAATTAAAATGCAGAGTTTGGCTTGCAGCAGGAGTCTGGCTGCGAAGCCCGCTCTAATGAAAAGAGCAACTGTGAGCTCTAAATTTCTTTATGAAGGAGATAACTTTAGGTAATCACGGGTAACCTTTTTCAAGAATATTATCTCGCTATTTATAAAACAATGCCTTCTTTACTTTAGAAATCTTCATTTGCATATGAAAAAGCCATATTTACTGATGCTTCTGACTGGTGTCCATTTTTTCTCCCCATTCAGGAATGCTCTTTTCAAACCATTCATTTATTATTGAATTTCTCTTTGCAAACTGGAAGCCACGGCCCTCTCAAACATGTTCATGTACTTAATATACATAAGTAGCCATTAAGAAAGCTTTCAATGGTTGGTTTCTTGTAACAATTTCTAGTTCAAAAATTCAGAACCCTTTATGTGTTGGAAGCCACTTGGAATATGTAACGGCTTCTCTTTATTCTTTGGCTCCTTTATAAGCACAGGCTGTTTATTTTTATATATATTTTACCTATGTATTATATGTATAATATTTACATGTAATATACATATATAATATATATATTTTTATATACATAATATCTTTTTTTCCCAAGGAAGAAACTGTGTTTGTGTCTGCCCATGATAACGTCCAGCTAAAGATATTTCAGGCTCCTACCACATACAGCATTAGCAGCAAACACATTTAAATTCACAGTCGGGTTTTTAAGTAGTTTGAGTTATTTTGCGAATAAACACACCTGCGGACCAGAGGAACCACTGTATACTATTTGGTCAGAAACTCGCCTATGGAAATTTTCTCACGGAGACAAAGAAGACAGGGCTTCAGCATCACAGAGCCCATCGCGCCCCTCTCCGCACTCCGGTTTTAGCCAGGCCCTCAGTTTATAATGGGTCACTATGATAAATCAGACACTCGGACTGAATTACTACTGACACAAAGAGAAGTGAATGGCTTTGCCCTCCACAGTCCCCCCTTGCGTGAGCCTCCGATAATTTCCACATCACTTCTAAGATTTTTATTCCGTTTGAAACTCGGGGCCTGTTGGTTAAGCTTTATGAACTAAGGCGTGCCAGAAGGAACTTTTTCCCCAGAGTTCTCTTAAAATTTATCAGAAAACTTCTGATTGTCACAGACTTTGGGCTGTGCCCTCTGTTTACACCCCCGTGCATTCTTTTTTTAATTAAATGAGTTAACATATTTGGCGTGGGTGTCTTATGCACGGAAACCCACAGCTTTCAGATCGCTGGCACTTCACTGTCGGCCGCGTAACTCAGAAGCAAAAACATCCATGGGAACTTTTTTCTCCAGGTCGTGGTTGATAATATCGATGCCAGGAGAAGAGGCATATGCACATCCGAAGGATCTATCCCAACTAATCAAAAGCAACATTTTGTATCTCCTTGGCTTTTGGGTCAAGGCCAACCATGATGTTTCATCAGAGGAAAGACTTTTCATTAGCTAAATTTCTTTTATCGATCCAGACACCAAAATAATAAAAACAGGTATTTGTCATACGTGATTTATTTTAGGTAAGAAAAACTTATTTGTAGAAGTTAAATACACTTTCATTGTCGCTTTAGCTATTCCTACGTGTTTTAGATGTTGGCTGAGTGCCAGACACAATGCTAAGTTGAGTAACCCTCAGTTTTCCATCTCAGGGAGCTGTAGAAGGATCTGATACCACTCCATAGAATCAGTATATTTCAATGTCAAAGAAGCATTCATGGCAGAGGTAGGAATCAGCCGAATGGCCTTCTCAGAGAGTCATTACTTGGGTTGTAAAACAGTTAGCACAGTGGTCAGGAGAAAGGCTCTGGGGTCAGAGTGCCTGAGTTCAAATCCCGGCTCTTCCAGTGACCACCTGTGTGAGCTCTGTGTCAGTTCCCTCATCTATAAAATGGAGAAGTGAACAGTCCTGCCTCACCCACTCTCTCCAGGGAACAGGGCGCGTGTGTTAAAGGGAGGGGCTGCGAGAACAGCCAGGGGGCTGCTGGGCACTGGACCGTGAACGTGGGGAGCAGCGGAGACTGTCATGCCATTCAAGAATTTCCATTTTAGCTCTGCTTCTTGACACATATTTAAAATGAGAGGGGGGGGAAAAAAGGCAAAGTCTTCCCAAATCAAAGAGGAAGCAAGACAAAATATATGTCTATGCCGATAAAACCACTGTCGGTATTACTTTCCAGAAAAAAAGCATCTCAGTGAGATGTACTATTATTCTGAAGTACTGGGAATTATTTCACTCAAAGTTGTGTTTACTATAGTGTCAAGGAAAAACTACAAATATGGGAGCATCGGTGGCCTATGGGAGGGGAGATGTCTGTACTCAGTGGCTGCACTAGAACCATAAATTATGAAAGATCTCGAAGGAAGGAAGTAGAAGTCATGTGTGATAAATATAATTTGTTTCTAAAACGCTTGGCGAAGCAATAGTTAAATCTTACTATTTGGTTTCAGTTATTTTTAAAATTTATTTCATTTTATTTTGATTTATAAGAATGAGCCCTAACAATTTACACTAGACTAATGAAGGCTAGAAAATACCTTTTTCCAATAACACGTTTCTCTTCATAATGAAAGAAGCCCGCAGTTTGGTTTGTTTTAAACACTCGTTGGTGTGATTTTATATTTTAGGACATTGTGTCGTATGAGATGAACTTGGTTTTGCACAATATTGATTATCGGTGGAACGGGTCAGGAAAACACAGCGTCCTCGGCTTGTTTTCCTCTTTTCATCTTTAGGGGCTCAGAGTCATTTTCAGTGGAACATCCCTCCTTCCTTCCCTCCAAGCACAAAATTTATCTCAGCTGACCTCACCAAATATTTTTTCATCTAATCATTTAAATGATTCCTGGTACCTCCGTTAAACATTAATGCATTTTGCATTACTGTCGATGGGAAATCCAAGGTATCGTAAAATTAATTTTAGTCTCGGTCTCTTTCAGTAAGAGGGAATAAATATCACAGTACTATAGTTGGTGTTAATGCAAATAACATAAACCTAAGTGTGCCCACTGACAATTCATTAATACTCTGGTCAAGTTGATTAACATTGATTCACCAGACGCACGGGTTGTTACAGAATGTGCGTTGTATGCAGTTAGTAACAATATAATTACCTACTGTAAACGTGTCCACAGATCTGCCTTATATTTCATTATTATACCACAGCTGACTCTCAAGAAATTATGGGAGAACTTCAAGTCCACGGTCTCTGACCACAGACCCAAGCAGGTGTTTGCTTAATATTTTGGTCAAAGATCAGTGAGTTAAAGGGTTAGGCCAGGGAGAGTAAGAATAGAGAGGTCACTGCACTTGCAGGAGGGGGGCGGTGAGACTTGATCTTCTCCGGTCTGGAGCGGTCGAACCCCAAGGTCACCCATTAGTGATCCCGCCTTGAAGGGCTGTGGAGACAATAAATTCACCCTCCCAGAACCTTTAACCCTATTAATGCTGTGAACGCTGGGAGCCAAGGCCAAAACCCAGAATGGGAAGGACCCGGGGAGAATTATTCACACAGTTGTCTGAGCGATGTAGCATTTGTGCAGACAGCTGAGAAAAAATTAGTGGGGATGCTGTTTTATGTTCAGACTTTCCATACAAGCAATACTGCTGGGTGCAGGATATAGATATTACATATAAATATGGAGCAAATAACATTGCCCAGTCGTCACATTTTCGTCCCGTCACCAGTGCATCCAAGTAACAGAGATGCCCTAATATAAGATGTAACCCCTTCCATAGTGAGAAACAATCAACTCATTGAAATAATGGGATTAGCGTGGGACATGCGAAAATTTCTTCCTTTGTAAGAACAAGATTAACACAGGAAAAAAAGATGATAGATTTTCAGAAAGCTGCATGCTTGCATTTCACACGCAGTTTTGTTTAACATACCAATCACTCCCTCAAGCAGTCATCTCCAAATGTGTGGCCAACATTTAAATAACACGGGCAGAGAGGGCTTACCATGCGGCCATGAGCACTGTGAAATGGAATACAGTAGCTTGCACCCCGTGGTCTCTTATGTCATACGCTGAAGTGTTCTTGGAGCGGTGATCCCTGCTAAATATCTTGGATGGATGCTACAATCATTTCTAAAATAGAATCTCTTGTCAAATATGTCACCAAGTGTTTTTCAAAGTCAACCACACCCTCCAGTAGATACGACAGTGGAAAAGCTTCCATTTAAATCAGCTAAGAACATACTGATGCTACTGACCCCGAAAGGGGTTATTTCCATTCCTCGAACACAGATTTTTTTTCTCTTACGTCAGTGTGTGGTTACTGGGGACCTGGCCTGCAACCCAGGCATGGACCCTGACTGGGAAGCAAACCAGTGACCCTTTGGTTTGCAGGCCAGCACTCAATCCACCGAGCCACACCAGCCAGGGCTCAATTTAAGTTCCGTGTACTCACTGTCTAGAGACCTGGAACCACACTATGGCCCCAGAAGCAACATCCTACAAAGAGGCAAAAGCAACACCAAGAAATGAGTGACTCTTCCCCAGCCAGCCACAATTCCGGAGGCCAGTTTGTTCGAGAGCAAATCCATTGGTTCTGTAACCTACTGGGACACTCGAGTGGCCACATTCATTTTTTGTTGTTCTTATCCCCACCTCTGAGTTATGGACCCCCCGGCTTGCCTGTGGCCCCAGCATTTACCACGTCTAGTGTTTCCCTTGAGCCAAAGGTCCCAGTTTAGGTGATAGACGTGGTCTCTCTCCCTCGGGGTATGTTTAAGTCACAATGTGAACGTGATGACTTACCTGCTAGGTGCCGAGCAGCTCTATTCAAAGGTCTGGCCCTGTGTCCTTGACCTAAGTAAGGGACTTCAAATACCATGAGTGGGAGAGGCGGGAATGTTTCAGGTGGAAAATGCTATGGAAACCAGGGTGGGGAAGGAACAGCATCAAGTGGCCCGGAACATAAGGCCGGTGAGGGAGAGAAAGAGACAGACCAGGACGGAAAGACCGGGCCGTGGGGTGGGAATGTGAATATCCATTCAGGAGCTCAGGCCTGTTCTGTCAGTAAGTACCAGTCTGGGAGACGTTTAGCAGAAAAGTTGCTTAATCAGATATCCATTTCAGAGAGATATCTCCTCCCACAATATATGCCTAATTAGGGGCAATATTACAGAATGCTTGGGAGGCTGATGCTGTAGACCAGGATGAGCAGAGAAAGGCTATATTGGGAAGTGTTTTCATATCGGGTCAAATGTGCCCTCCTACTCAGTCTTCTGAACGATTTTAAGAGGCAGGTGTTATTATTACTGATGGTGGTGGTGGTATTTTTTTTTTCTTAGAACTAAAGAAACTGTCTTAAGGAGGTTCAGTTAGTTGCCTAGGTAACAGCCGAGAGGTACAGAGCCTGAGTTCGAACCCAGCTCTGCCCTGACTCCCAACCCCTTCCCCATCCTGGTGCAGCGCCAGGCTGTCTCCGGAGAACGGGGGAGGAGCTAACAGGCAGCTTGTTGAGGTCTCCAAATAGAATCCCTGTCTCGTTATTTCAGGAAAACACCACATGGCTCGTTAGTTTATAGTCCGTCAGATTCAACAGAACTTTCTGATTTCCTTTGGAAAGAAGAAGACTTCAGAAAATAGTCATACACGCAGATTTTAGGAGACCCGTGAATCGAATGTACTGCGGCACAAATTTCACAAATCACTGGTGTGTACAACACATCTGGTGAGTCCAAAGCATTAAATGAAATAAAGGTGCTGGGAGGGGGCGTAAAAACCCAAAGCCGTCCAAGTCTTCCAAAATGGACAGTGTCCACGCCCAGTGAAAGGCTTCTTTCTTGTCCCCCTTTCTATCACGAGCCAAACCAAAGAAACTAACAAAGTTTAAAAACAATAACAACAACAAAAATCAGTGTACCTGAGATGGCAAGCTCAACAGGGAAGAAATTGACAACGACAACAAAAATCCTAATCAAACCCTTTTATCGAGACAGATTTAGTGCCAGAGAAAACCCTAATGTATTCACAACCAGTGGCTTCTCTGAGAAAACTGGGAGACATGAATGTGAGGCATTCATTCCCAGAATCCGCGTCGAGGGGAGCAGAGAGAGGAAGGAAGAAAGTGACAGACAGTTTGACCCCTTGTGAAAATATTGCTAGACATTCCAAAGAAAACCCAGAATTGCGATCAATTAAAACCCAGCTCCTAGTGAGATTTGAGGATCTTTCCTTCGTCTTCCAGGCGGGCTGCCCTTGTCAGACACACTGTGCACGACGCTGAATGCACCTGTTTATTTTGCTCTCATTAGACAAGAGAATATTTGGGGTTGGAACCATTAGTTCCAACAAATAAAATCCCTATTTTTATTCGAGTAAACAGAAGAGATGTTTAAACGAATCTGCCGCAGAAGGACAAGCACCAAACACAACAAAATTATGACAACAAATTACACCCACTTTCTTTTTAAAAATCCCAAGTTATATTTTTCCAGAGACCGGATCATCTAGGGAATAGTTCTGCTCTGGTCATGTGTGCATTGTTGGGTTTTCTCCCCCTACCTTCAAACATCTTTTGAAAATATTGCTTCTTTTTCTAAAAATAAGAAACAGCTCTAAAATGAGAGAGGGAAAAACAGGCTTGTCTAACCATAATTTTTTTAGAGGGGGGGAAAAAAAACAAAGCCCAAGCTGCTTTAAAAACTGAAAGACAAAGAAAGTATATTTCACGATAAATTATTCATGCCACTCATTTTGGATCAATATTTATAGATATTCACATGCTTTATATATAGCTGGAGAGATTCTTTAAAATGTCATAATTTCCTCCTCAAAGGCAATGTCAGGAGCATAGCTTAGTGATGGCAGTAAATGAGAAGTTAGGGCTCTGTTTTTTCCATGTTTGAGCATCAAGACCGCTGGAGACGCTGTGGATTTCTGCCACGGTGCTACCCACACACCCCGTTACTGACCTAACTACATTCTGCCAACTGGCTGCATTTTACAGGAACCAGTAAACAGAAAGTGGTCGCCCTTACCCACTGAGTAAGAATGGAAGGGAACGTGGCCACTGTTACAGACCATGGGGTCAGTAGGGTTTGTATTCAACCCCATGAACCCACATCCAAGCGAGCAGTGAAGGGTCTTAGAAACCCTGAATGGAAACCCTGCTTACACTTCAGAGCTCCCTGGAGAGCTGCCTCCTGCCTGTGGTTTGCTGGGGACCAGCCTGAGGTGAGACTTAGAAGAGAAAAGGGGTCGAATGAGAGAAAGCTCCGCCCACATTCACCATCACCTGCTTCCCTTCTTTGAAAATAATATGAAAACAGTGTTCTTTCTTTTTCTTTTCTTTCCTTGTTTTTTTTTTTTTTTTTTTTTTGGATTGCCTGCCTTTCTTAATGCAAAGCCATTGGGTAAGTCAAAAGAAACTTTTGGACATTTTCAGCAAAGGGAAAAATCAAAGAGATCATCAGCGTTAATACGGACTGACTGCAAATTTTCTGTTCTATGACGCTGAGGACATGGAGCCAGTGGAATTGCATACTTGTGGATAGTTTTGTAGGAACCAAACATAAAGTCTAACTCTCAAATCAGGAGATCGCAGAACACCTAGGTGCCCTCCCCTGGGTCTTGCCATAGTTGACCTTCTTATGGCCCGAATGAAGGCCTGCAGGGGAATGGCTGGTTTTCAAAGGACACCAAGAATTCAGCTTCAAGACCAGCACTGGCATTGACTGTTGCCACGGAAGGCTCACGGGCCCCTTTCTCTTGGTCTTAAAGCGATGACGTTATCAAAAATTGTTGTTTTTTTTCAATGAAATGTTGCTTTCCCAACTAGACACAGCAATTCAGTCACGGACTCTATTGGAGTGTCATCTAAAATATTTCTAAAAGCGCCTTGAGCTGCAGCGCACTTTGGCAATGCCCAGATTGAAGGGCGTGGGGATCACAAATATCAAATACTACCTGTAGACCAGAAGCCCCCCGTGCGAACCTTGATGCTAATCAAAAGAGTCGCAGCAACCTTTCTGGAAAATGACAGATGGGCATCCAAGCGTGATTTTTCCTGCGTAAGCTTCCGGGCCATAACGAACAAGCAAGAGCAGTTCAGTTATATTTTAGTTTACCAATATACAGACCCATGCCCAGTTTCAGCTGGGTTTTTCCCCCCCTCTTTCTGGATCAAAAAGCACACCAAGTCTGGGCCGATGCCAACACGAACCCGTTCTATTTCTGTTTGTGCCCCCTGCGTCTCAGGGGAGCGGAGAGAGGCTTCAGCATCTTGCTTAAGGCCTGAAGCCATTTCCTTAGAGTCTTCCTTACAAGGCGCCAGTGCCTCTGTGACTTTCTGCCCGAGCAGTTCCATTGTCGGGGCATGAAGATTGATTTTCTTTCCTCCTCCAAGTGGAAGTTCAGTGTATAGGGCTCCCTTCCCGTGCCCCCTCCCCCAGTGAGACCAGAGGGACCAAGAACACAGCCACCAGGATCAACTTGAAAAACTCATCCAGGGGGACCCTTCCCACCAAACTCGGCTTCTCACTAAGTTAAGTGCTTTGTATATCAACGCAGCCCCGCCCAGCTAACCCCACTGCCACAGCAGCTATGCGCTGTAGTTCTCTGCGGCTGAAATTTTGTAACCCTGAGTGTCCCTAGACACACAGGGCATACTAACCACCAGGACAGAATTGGGAAGTGGAGTCCTGGAAATCACAGCTTGATCTCGCAGGGGTGTCCAACCTGTGGCCTGCGGCTGTGGATGCGACCCAATGCAAAGTCGTAAACTTCCTTAAAACATGGTGAGACTTTTTTGTGGTGATGTGTCACAGTGTATTTAATGTGTGGCCCAAGACAGCTCTTCTTCTTCCAATGTGGCGCAGAGACGCCAAAAGGTTGGACACCCAGGGGCCTTCAGAAAAAAAGCTCAAGGTATTTGGTGGCTCAGGAAGGCATTACCGTGGTCATCGGTATGTGCGTGCCTTACGTGTTCGGCACCGTGTTTTATAGCGCTCTGACCGCCTGAACATGCCATTACATTGCTCGGAAATGAACGTCGTCATGAAAGCAGGCCCGACGGTCTTAGGAAAATAATTCAGATCTTTAGTCGGGAGAGGGAAAGGCGAGTTTGCGTGAACATCAGCAATATATCTGTTTGCAGGTGGATTCTTGTCTGTGCTTTAAGAAAGTACTTTTCTGTTTCGTGCCAAATATATAATCTGAGCGTGCATGAAGTGAATAGATGTATACACCAGCAATGTCGACTTACAAAGTTATTTCAAGTGCGGCCACATTATATTCCCAGGTGTGAAACAATGTTGCTTATTAATGTCAATGACATGAGTGTGGAGTGTGACCTGTCCCCTTAGTGCTTCCCCCATACAAACAAAATACATGGTAATGACGAGAAGAACCCAACCCGGAAAGATACTCGTGTTATTTTAATAGAAATTATACCATGGCCTTCGCTAAGAAGGGTGTTTGTCATGTCCTCATTCTCATTTGACTACGAGGGGGAAAACTGCAAAAAAGAATCCACTTCACTTTTTGAAAAGCAAATTAAGCAACTAAATATTGCCTTGAATCAAGGTGTGAAAATTGGTGATTTCACTTCTTTGAAATAATCCACACTGAACTGAAATTTGCTTGTACCGGTATGATCATTGAAATGGGAAAAAATTAAATTATTCGAGTGCAGTCTGTCTTTAAAACCATCATCTCTTACGCATATCTTTAGAAAAATTTCTCTTCTGCTGATATGTAACGTGAGATGTGATTTTTTTCATTCACAAAATGGTGTATTTTATTTTATATTTTGCTTTTTAGAGCACATCCTCCTTCATCCTTTCTGGGACGAGTTACTGGATAAATATTCTTTATCATGTCACATACAGAGCAATCAATTGGATTCTGTTTATCAAGACACCCTTTACGGAGTCCCTCCCATTTTCAAAAGAACCTATTTAAATAAAATCTGGAGAAAATGTTTATAAATGAAGAAGGAGAGAAACTCTCCAATGCCTGGGGTTTTAAATGTCAAATCCCCATCCAAATGTATCACCTGGTTCCACGAAGGCACATAATCTTATAAAGAAAAGCACATTTATCTTTACTAATAAAAATAAATGAATGAGCAGATTAGATCCCTTCACCCTCTACTACATTTTTTTTTGCAAAAACCAAGCCAGCCAAACAGCACGAGGAGTGTAGACTTGACCACATTTTTTTTCTCTTTTTTGGTGGTAGGGAGTGGCGATGAAAAGGGCAGATTAAAATGATATATGTCTAATATTAGTAACCTTTTAAGAAGCCATTGCCCATGGCCCTTAACCCTTTGCAGATGGCAAGTGCAGAGGCAGAGCAGACGGAATTAAGATGACAGTGTGTTGACAGAAGCCAGCAGACCCCAGTTTGCATCCCTGCAGACATCAGGAGTGACATCACGTCTTTTCCAAGTGACACGTTAATGAATTTAGCAACACCTGAACTTTTCTGGCACGGCACACCTTTGACACCGGTGGGTTCGCTCGTGTCAGGCATAATAGGGTTCCATCTCCTTCTCCGACTCCATTTCTGGTGGCAGAATTACCTTTTGGGCCCAAACACGTTGACAGGGTTTCATTTTGCTTCCTCTTTTAATGACATCTTCTTTGCAGGTGAACTGGAAACGTAATGACTTCCTTTTTGGTCTCGTAGGGTTCCTAAATGTCATTGAGAGACCCAAGACGTCTCAGTCCCGGCTGGATGCAAACGGGAAACCCAGATGCTTTCAAAGGTTAGCTGGATCTTGCTAATGAAGAGGTATCACTCTTCGCGGGGCACTGCGGCTTGTTAGTTCGAGGGAGGTGAGTGAGTGTCACGGGCTGGGGTTCAAGCATGACACAGGGCGTGACTCATGAAGTCATCTTTTATTTATTGGGCTTTTAAAAAACATAATTGAATGGCTGGGCAGTAAGACAGGGACCCCGTCTGCATTTGGGAGTAAGCCAAAGAGAAAGGTAATAAATGATCTGTTGCCTCAGAAATTTGCAACGAGGGGGTCCCAATTATGATAAAGTTCAACTATGTGAACTTTAAATATGTGAACAGTAAAGCCACACTGTAAATACAACTGCCTATTCATGGGGACCAGAAACTCAAGTTTTCTGTTTATCTGGGTTCTTCGGTCTTTTTGTTTTTCCCATGAATGTGACTCAGTAGTTACATAGTTATCTCTTTGTTTCCTATCCCTTCTCATACACAACAAAAAGGCAAGAAATACAATACTTGTGGCTATCATTAATTTGCAAAATGGTCATGAAACCCAAAGGCAGGAGGAAAGTTGTCCTCCCAGATTTAAAAGCTTGGCAACGTTACCGCTTCCTACGCGTTTAAATCGTTCAGACATTCTCTGTTTGCTGTCTTTTTTTTTTTTCTTTCCTGATATTACTCACCCGGCTGGTCACCATTTGGAAATATAAGAATGGAAAATTCGAGTCACTCAGTGACATAAAACCCATTGTGGATGTATAAAGCCAAACCTCCCACAGCAAAACCGCACTGAAATGTGGAAGTGCCTGACCAGAGTTGAAGGGGTTAAAGAGACCCGCATCCCAGCTGGGAGCTCAAAACCACCCTCCGATGACAAAGGTGGGCCGATCAGAAGGTCCCGAATTATGAAATAATATTTTGAACCCATCTAATGAGCAGACTCTATGTGCCTTTCTTTCTTACGCTAAAATCTCTAATTACCAGGACCGCCAAAACTTTCCAGACCCCGCTCATTTGTTGGAAAATGCAGAAACTAGCCACTTTAAGAGGTTAACCCAGCAAAGTAGCTCTTCTAGTGTTCGTTTGTTTGCTTGTTTGCTTCTCCTTTCCTCAGGTTTACAATCCATGTAATTCCTCACTGTTTGGCGTACCCCGGGTCCCCAAAAATTATTCACAATGGGACAGCCCCTTTCCTGACGACGCTTCCATGAGTCGCGGCCTGCGTGGCATTTTAGGGAAAACGCACAATTGCAGTGCATTTTAACAGGTACAGTGATGACTTTTTCACCTGTCAGTGGCTAGCTGAAAATTCCCACACATGGAGGCCGCTCTGTCCCATCCCTTTGAATTTCAGCTGTTTTGCTTTTCAATGCCGCCTTCACTGGTGTCTCTTTTGTGTCTGAGGCGCTCACACTGGGTTCTGTCTCTTTGGCGCTGGCTTTCTTTTCACTGTGACATTTCAACATAAACAGTCAATATTCATTACCTCAAAGGAGACTTCCCTCCCATTGCTGACCAATTAAATACCAGCTGAGCTAGACAGACAAAGGTAACATAAGACAGGCTTCGAGCGTACTTTCTGCTCCCGTCAAGGAAGAAAAATTGTCATCAAAACAAAGAAAGCTGGGGATTTGGAGACTATCTCGATCCAAGAGCCCCAGTTCCGTGGGATATTGTAGCTCCTTGTCTTTTCATCTGGTGTACTGCAGAGTATGGGGGGATTTCTTTTTTTTTTTTTTTGGATTTCTGTGTGTGTTGTTTTTAATAATTCAGCATCATGCATTTTTGAGGTTTCCCCAAGAAGGACGATGGGCTCGTAATTAGTCCCTGACTGAGGATGGCCATATTGCATAGGCTGTTCAGAGGACCTGACCTTTACTTTTTGACTCTGCCGACTAATTTGATTTAGCTTGATTTCTGTATTTCTCCACAACACAGGAGCGACTCAGGGGGCGTCACTTTTAGGACATCTGTTGAGACTGAGCCCTTGAGGGCAAACCCTGCACTCGATAGGGAATTACTGGGCATGGTTGTGAGACTCATCCACTGAGACCCCTGAGCTGTGCGTCCACTCCGGGGGGCGGGGTCGGGAATGTCCTCAGATATTCCCTTGACTCATTAAGCAGTTCAGCTCCCTTCCTAGCCCGTCCACTCCACCCCACGTCACACACTCTCCAACATAACCGACAAATGGAGGACACTTAGGAAACCCTTTTCTTTGGAAACCTGGGCAGATTTTAACAAAATAAGAATTCTGCAAACTTCAAACCATTTCTCTTTTTCTTCTCCACAATTCTGACACCATATATGTCTCAGGTTGCAAGACTTTTCCTCCCCGTGAGCAAAATGCAGCAAATTGGGCACTGAGAACTTGCCTTTGTTGAAATCACCCCACGAGAAAGCCATTTCTATCACAAGAACTGTGGGTTTTTATTTTTCTTAATTTGAAATGTAATCTAGATTTAAAGGCTCGTAACCCAAACTGCTATCAGAACTGCCACCCACCCCCTCCAAGTTCAACATTTGTTTAAGGCCTGACTCTGATAACATTCTCATACCAAGAATGACCTTAACGACGGAAGGTTATCTCAAAATGAAATATAGACCCCACTTTCACTTTCATAAACATACCTGTGCACACAAACTTTGTCATCTGTTCTAGAAGCTGTTCTAATATTCCTGAAACTCACAAACCAATCTCCTCAACTTGCTACAGGAATCCAATAAAAATCAATGATCAATAATATTCCAAGGAACATATAGTTTGTGTGTCACATAACCCAGCTGCTTGAGAGAAGTTGCATTCCAGTTGAATTTTCTGAGAGCCCCTCCTGAATTAGTACTTACTCTGCCTCGTCTTCTGAAAAGTCTAAGTCCAGTTAATTCAAGGAGATAAGCTTTTATTTATTGAAGTATCTTTTTATAAAGAAAAGAGAACTGGAGCTCATAGAAATAGTGGGGGTTTTTCCCCCTCAAGTCAGATTAGGTGAGTTTAATCATCAGAGAATTTTATTTTCCATTTGTGCTTTCAGCAGCTAGAGGGCACAAAAGAATGCTTTTACCTTGCTTGTCTTTTTTTTTTTTTTTTTTTTTTAATCACTGAGTGGAACTATCTAGACTCAAAAATAAGCAAAATTACAGGGAAGGCTGGTGGACTTTATTTCCCCTTCCTCCCTTCCTCCACTGTCAATTTTTCATATTTTCTTTCCCGCAGAAATCCACATTTCAGACAACAATAATATGTGAGCATGAACTACAAGAACTCGATCTTCCTAAAATAAAGAGTAAATCCCCAAGGAGAGTCAAGGCTTCGGGCACCACTCTTCCAAGTTTGGCCCACCTTTCTGTTCCTGAGCTACTTTGTCAAGCTCTTTGTTCAAACACAGTATAGACACACGTTTAACCTGTATCACTCTTGCATCTTAAAAACTACTGTTGGTTGTGATTCTGCATTAACAACGTCTATTATTTTTGCACTAATAAGAGGTTCCCAAGAATAAACATGAAAGGCTTGGAGCAACCTTCCCGTCAATTAAGAAACAGTCAGCAGTACTTCAAATGAACAGTTCCGACAGATCTCAGAGCAGAGGCGCATGTTGTAAGAGCCACAAAAGAGGCTCCAACCATGACTGCGGGTTTGCAAACCATCCCCTACGCACGTGCACGCACCCGCCCCCCCATATTGGAAAGCCAAGCCACTGAGACTCAGTAGGGACAGGCATTCTTTTTGTACCATTTATTTGAAAGCATAATAGTTTGGCATTTTTCTGCAAGAAACACTGATAATCCTCAGGAGAAGTTGCATCTGTTGCCGGAGTACAAAATGGGCCGGGCTTCCATAGCATAATATATATAAACACTTTTCCCCCCTAATGAACCACACCACCCCCTTAGGCATAAATGAGTTGGATCTGGAGAGGGTGCCATTTGCCAAATTGTAAATTGCCTACATTTATTTTGGGAGTGCACTAAACAGAGTGCTAATTGCCTTGTTTAGCACTTTCCTTTCTTTCATTTGCACTGGTGTAAAATCTTAGTAAATTAACTCAAGGCTTTTATTGTGTAGGTAGCATTTGAACAACCAAGAATTAGTGAGAAGGCAGCATGAAAGGATTGATAAAAAGAGGGGTTGGCCGTACCCATAATGCCATTTGTATGTCCCTTGAATTAAAAGGACGGAATTAACTTTTAATCCTTGGGCTTTTCAAATAGCTGATGTTAGCGCAGAATGTATTACGCATCCATTTTATTCAAATTTGCTCACTTAAAATGGGTGGAATGTCACCCACCCCATCGCATGGGGACAGGGTACCTAGCCGTATTCCTATACACGAGTGTATATTTTAAGATTCATTCCAAATAGCAATTTATGTAGTTGCAGTGAATTGCACAGTCAAGATTCCAGTTTATTGTCAAAGACAAAACACTCCAAAGTCATTAACATCGGCTGCTGGGCGGCAGCCTATGGAAAATGAGTTGGGAGTCTCATCGCCATCCCGAATGGACAGGTGCACACTTCAGGAAAGCCGTCACCAGGTTGCGTGCAGTGCAGGGCACATACCAGCTGATTGACTGAAGAGCATAGAGACAAACTAGCCCCTGGAGGCTGGAGGCCTCGGACTCTTACAGGTGGTCCCGTGGGGACACGTCCAGGTTGTTGTGGAATCTTGCAAATGTGTGTGGATACACAGACTTTCTTTTTTTCTCTCTCTCTCTTCTCTGTTGTTCTTGGTCCAACTCTTTTTGCTAGGTTTCCAGATCCTTCCAAGACCAGGGAGGCGCCCTCAAAATTTTCCCTTCAAGAGAAGAGAAAACGGGGCCCACATGATAATTTCAAATGAAAAAGCAATAAATAAACACAATCATCTTTGGGTTTGTCCTTCGTACTTTGTCCTTTAAACATTATGAAAGTTGTGTTTAGGTGGGAGTCTGCCAACATGAAAACCTGAATGATGAAAAAAAAAGTTTCATTTCCTTCTTATCATTTGCGTTAACCTCTCATATGTAGGTAATTATGAGGATGCTGGAGGAGATTTTATTTATTATTATTATTATTATTATTTTAAATTCTCACCCAAGGATATGTTTATTGATTTTAGAGAGATGAAGGGAGAGAGATAAACATCGATATAAGAGAGAAACATCAATTGGTTGCCTTCTGCACACACCCTGACCAGGGATCGAACCCACTACCTAGGTATGTACCGTGACTGGGAATTGAACCCATGACCTTTTGGTACAGGGATGATGCTCCGACCAGCTTAGCCACCCGACCAGGCAAGAAGAGTGTCTATACGAAGACCATTCTGAGGCTCAGAATTTCTCTGAACCTTTTTTTTTGGGTGCCCTCCAACTCTAGAAATGTGTCTCGGTGGGGGCATAGTTTATGTCATAGGGGACGTGAGTTCACTGCTTCAAGATAATGGCAACAGACGAAGGTGTTGGAGTCTAGAAAGACAGTCGGTTTTTGCTATGATGAATATCCCCATGAATCCAGTTAGGAAGATAAACTCCAGCCTTGATCATCTTAGTAGCAGAACAGAAAGGGTTGGTATTTCCTAGAAATCCAGGCGGTAATCCCAGTCCCTTTTTAACAGCTAATATGTTACTGGCAAAAAAAAAAACAACAAAAAACGGAATGGAAGCCAGGCAGACGTGTGTGGATGGCAAGTGGCACCCTCCAGCTCTGCTCACTGGCAAGTGACCTCACCTCGGTGAGTACCTGTTTCTTCATCTCTACAATGGGGTGAAAACGCCAATGTGTCAGTGCCGCTGTGAGGGTCATAGACAATGCATTCGAAGTTTCTAGAACATAGCATGCACTCAACACATTTGAATTCCCCCGTGAGCCCCTTTTGGTTCGTATTCACTTCTGAGTCCACCTTTTTGATTCGTTAATGAAACAAAACCCCGGCTTGGGTATTAGAAGACAGAGCAATAAAATTACTTTTGGTCTTCAAATACAGTAGCTCCCGCTGGAACTCCCTTCTAATAAGTATTTGAGGAGGAAGAAATGAATGAACACAAAACCTCAGATAAAATTTTAAGACGGCATCTAGAATAATAACTAATTCAATGGGACTATTAACTGGCATATTAACCACCCCCCCTCTTTCCACTCAGACCTAAGAGCTAGGAAGCTTTAAGTGTGTGTGTCATTGCATCAAATCCTTGTGATATGTATATATATTGCACTGTAGGCGTCACGATGAAACAGAGCTGTGAAGCTTGCAGGCCGGAATGGCTTGGAGACGGTTCAGATTGCCTAACTGGAATGTCACAGACTTCCATGGGTTCGATGAGGCCTGCCGGTCACTCAGTCCCAAACTGTGGTTATGCGTGAGCTTGACACAAAATGCGATAGGATTTAATGTATGTATTTCTGAGCTTAATTTCTCTGCCAGGCTAACAAATGGATGGCTGGACTGCTACACTTTCTCCCATTTCCCATTGACATAGAGAGCGTATTGGCAAATGAGAACTGGTGAAAAGTGAGATAGGAGAAAGCTGAGAAAAGACAGTTTAACTTCGGTGATTGCTTGAATGTTCTGCGTAACAGAAGATGTGTGCTAATTCGGAGTGATTGTCATTTGGAATGAAATGATAGTTACATATGACAGAGCAGAGATTTTTCTCAGATCATATGATAATCCATTTATTGACTAATCCTCGATTTGAGCTAACCTGTATTGAACATCGATCTTTGGACTCCCCACCCCACACACACAAAAAACTGATTCCGTCGTTATCAGCATCAGTGTTTTCTCTCATAGGAGATTTGGCCCCAGATTTTCAGAAATGCGACCTCCTGTTTCTCATGAGACTTTCCCCAGGTCAGACACAAAAGACTGCCGTCTGTTTTTTAATTAAAGAAATGGAGAGTCTGACCATTGATAGATGTTTCTACCATCTCATTCCAATGTGTTTTTCCTTCTGAAACTGTTGGGCAAATAGCTTAAAAATTAATTTTTCCTGCTTCGTATTATACATTTTAACAAACGTGTGATTTTTTTATGGGCTTGCATTTTAGTCTCCAAAAAAAGGTAATGGTGCCTCTCATCCTCCCCATCTTAGTTTTTCTGCCCATAATCCTTCCTTTGATCTAATCTGAGATATTTTAATCTATTATCAGACACTGTTAAAGAGACGCTTTAATGGAAACCATTCAAACAGATGAACCATGATTCTTTTGTTCAAAGAAAAAGGTATTCTTTCTCGGTGACTTTCCTATTATATGGACTCTGACGATTCCTGGGGTTCAGTCTTTTTTGTTTTAGAGTATTTATAACTCTCATGACCTGCTTCCCTCTTGAATAAACTTGCCAAATGTTTAATGAGTGTGTAATTTAATTTTACTAGCAAACTGGCCTGGGTCCGTGGAGTTTTGCAAGGTCCAAAGCTACCTCAGACAATCAAAATGTGAAAAATCAAAAACAAACAAACAAACTATGTGTTTTGTTAAGAAGGAATTCATAAAGATGACAGTGTGCGCATAAGTTTTCACAAATTCCCCGTTTTCCTTGCAAAGTAAGCGTAGCACCAGTGTATCAAGAAAAACGTGGTGCGAGGCTGCGCTCACCTATTAGCTATCTAACTCGCTGTGTTGAGGTTCTTTGGGGTAGTTTTCATCCATTGGAAGCGCTGCAGACTTGAACCCTTCGCAGGACAGCAGAGCAGAGCTTGTAGGACGGAAAGACTATATATTTAGAGGAAGTCTTGTCTGTTATTCCTCACACTTAATTGTAGGATGCAAACCAAATATACTCTTATTTATGACTCTTTGGGTTAAAGTCAGTAAAGTCCCTTGTAATCGCAGAAGTTTTGAGACATACCTAACCATGTATTTGGTTAGAAGACGCCCCTATCCCACAGCGTCATTGAGTCGTCACTTGTGCCAATAAACCAATGTCCAGAGACCGTGTTAGGCCAAGATTGTTTCCAGTATTGAGAAAAAAGTTTTTAACACAGCCTCTTCTGATTATTATGCATGAAAGTTCTGCTTAAATGTGTTTTTTACAGTGTTATCATATTTTCCTTTCTGTTCTTGGAGCAACAGCTAAAAACACATGGGTGATTTTTAATAGGAGTTGTCATAAAGAAGCTCTTTAACTAAATCTGTTGCTTTGAAAGAGTTTACTCTGCCCTTCTAGTGGGAATTTATGTTACCAAAAAACATCATGAATGATGGGATACCTTAAACAAAATGGCTTAATTGAATCATGTTTATAGTAGTAATATTTTAATATTAAATAAAGCATTTGGTATATACCAAAATGCCTGACTCAGAAGATGAAATGTCATATAGCCAAATAAAAAATATGTTTATAAAGATTCTAGTAACATATAGTAATATTGACTGGAAAAAAGCATAACAATTTATATATGGCACCATCACGACTCTCTAGGGAAGAGAAAAGCAATAATAATTACAAGAGAATGAACTGTGTCAAAACAGTTGTTCCATTTGGGCTGGAAGCTAAACTTCCATCAACTTTTTTCTACTCGACTATACTTTTCTCGTACTTACAAAAGTAGATAGCTGGGGGAAGACAGAATTCTCAACAGGGATTGCTCCAAGCGGCTTCTTTGTGGAGACAGAGTCACAGTTATGACATAAAAAGTGGCACAAGCTGTATTAACACCTGTTTTCAGCCCATCGCCTCCTTGTAAGTCCAGAAAAACACAAGATTCAATGAACCAGCAACCCTGGAACCTAAGAGTGGGCTTCTTTGCTGAACTAGAAACACTCTTGAAATAACTTTTTCTATCTTCCTTTTCTGAGTGATCGTGAGAATTAGCGTATTTTAAATTTGCCAAGTCCTTTGTCTTCATATTTTGTCAGGGAAGTAAAAAATGTGGGTAGAAAGAGGTGGGGCAAGAAATCATAAAACAAATACAAAAACAAAGAAACAGAAAAAAAGCAAGTGCTGGAAACTCAGTCCTACCTCCTGAGAAATTTCAGTTCTGTTTACCAATTTCGTGCAAGATTTTAGTTCATGTATTTCTTTGCTGCCTACACCCCCATAATTTTTTCCTCACCATCTACAGTGCACACCCCTCCACACACACACACAAAATTGCCTGAACTAGAGTGTGCAATCAGCAACTTGGTTTGTTTTTTTGTAAATAGGACGCCGACAGCTCTTTGTGTTTTCACAGAAATTTCTTGAACAATATCGGTGCATGAGGCTTCCTCAATTCCCAGCTCTGTTTCTTAATTCTAACAAATTCTCTCTTCAAGCAGAGAGAGTAAGCCCCTTTCTAAAGATCGTAAAGTCAGCCACGGAGTCAGAGCGGGAATAAATTCCCACAATGTTCTTCTTAAGAGGTGCCTGTCCCTTTTAATCTACACAGTTAGAATCCCCCTCACCCCCCACCCCCACCCAAGCCATAAGTCTCTGCACTACCTATTAAATGAATATTAGATAGTATGTTCATTGGCTGCTGGTGTTTGGGATCTCTGCCCACCCGTCTCAAGGAAATTAAGCTGATTTGAAGGCAATGTGGTGTCTATTAATAAAGGGTTAAACAGAGATTATGCAAATAAAGATATTGTCATTTGTCCCCTCCGTTCCTTCAGAGGGCTGCTTTGGTGTTGTTTGTCTCTTCTCCTCCCATTGACAGATTAACCTGGTCCCAGTTGCAATGGCAGCCCATATCATGCCTCCCCGTGATCTCACAGCACGGCTCATGGCAGCCGGGGTCTGCCAAGCAAGTGTCTTTATTTTTCCGCCATTGTTCCAGGTCACACATCCGTGAACCTTCAGCATGTTATGTACTTAACCGTGGTCAGGTTGATGTCATTATTTCCCGATTGTCCGCGAGCTCCTGGGGTACTGGCCCATACTGACGGAGAAGGGCTGGCATGCCCTTTGTAGGGGGACCTTTGAGGGGGGCGGATAGCCCCTTGAGAACCTGCAAGTTCAGCCCAGAGCGGTGACATTGTGCTCGGCCAATTGGTACGCTTCAAAACACATGTTAGCCTCAGTTGGGACATTTATCCTGCTTTTTAATTTTCCCTTGGTCTTGTTAGATAAACCATATCTGGGCCACAAGGAAATGCTACACAGAACGGATCTTTAAAGATCTATGCAAGGAGACCCGGTATGGCTGGGTCACTGTGCTTGGTCTAAATCGAAGCAGAGCTGTTTGTTTCCTTCCCAGCCCTTTGGAGTATTTCGTTTTTCCCCTGTTGCTTGTCCACATGCCTACCTAACTAGGCGGCCTAGCCTAAAGCAGGAAAAGCCAGGGACAGGAGTGACGAGAACAGTGGCAGGAAAGTGCTGGCTCTGCGTGAACTGTCCCCACACTTGGTTTTTACAATCCTGTAAAAATGGGTCTACTTGTTATCAGTCCCGACTGGAGGGCTAGCAACAGCCCTCCGATTGCCTGGGGCTTTGCTCTAAGCACCTCTGACTATTTCTGCTCAAACTCCAGCGGATGGAAGACACCTATAAAGATATTAATTAGCTCCACTTGTCACCAGATGGGGTTCACATTCTCTGAGCCGGCTCTGAAATACTGGAATTTTTATTAGGCAAGGTAATGTTTATGGCTCTCGTTAAAGTCTAAGTCATAAAAGACTGAAGATGACATGGGAGGGGGGGGGTCTGGGGAGGGGGTGGCGGTGAGTGATCTCTTTGTTTATCAACTTCCAAAAATCCAAAGGACCGCTGTTTTAGATTTGAGTACCAGGTTCACTTTTAGGAATTTGGCAAGAGACTTGTGGCGTTTGCCCTTGGAGGATGCCTTTTGAGTTACAGGACATAAAATGACTGGCTTGTATCAGGGTTACGTTCAGTACTAATGGCTACTGAACTGGAGACTTACTTACGGGATATAATATGACAAGAGGGATTAATTGTTTACTTAAAATGGGTAAACAGTACTTAACTGTTGGGGAGGGGTACAGTAAGGGGAAGAAAACCCAAATATTTCTTCTGCACCCCTTCTCCCCAGCTGGCTTTTCAGCCCAGTCGTTGGCATGCTTTCAGGACTCTCAGAAAATACTTCTGCTAATTTTTCCCCTGAATAAAAGAAACGGTAACAGCCAAAACACTTTCTTAGAGAAGAAAATAAATCTTCTTTTGAGAAAGGTTTGCAGCCCAAAATAGCTACTCAGCTTCTTTCAAAATCTTCCCTGACCTTCTTTTGAAGTTCCTCCCCCCGTCGAACCTCCATATATAATAAGACCACCCCCAATTCTTCTGCAGACCCACGTGATCCTCCTGGGCTGGGGTCCCCAAATGGACTATAGTTTCAGCTTCAGCATCCCGATGACTACACACGACTTACAGTCCCATAAGATCTTTCGAGATTTTACATGATATTCAGAAATATGCTTATGCATTTTTAAGAGACTCCCGTCTCCCATCTGAACTCTTTTAACAAAGGTATTACACTAAATACAAAAGCCGTCCAATTCCTTCCAACCTTTCGGTTCTTTCTAAAACACAGTCATTTTGTTAGACATTGAAAATGTCTTGATTTAGTTGTCTTGCTATTTTGGGCCTGTCTTGCCCCCCGCAGAGGTAATGAGCAGGGGGTCCCCGCTGGGCCCGAAGAATACCATTTGACGGCTGCCACAGCGTTGCCGTCTTTTATTTATGGAGCCAAGAAAATGAATGGGTATTAGTGTCCAAACATTTCAACATGCTCCCGCGGCCACGCACAAAAGGGACTGATTTGCAGCAAATTTCCACTTATTTTCCCAAAGTATTTACCTTACCGAAGCTTGGCTGAGCACTATAATGGCATCGCGGAGAGGGAAAGAAATGACCATTTCAGAACTCATTTTTTTATATATATATTTCTGAACCTCAAAAGTGCTCTGCTTCTTCTGAATAAAGATAATACCTTCAGTTGCTGGGCTTTTATGGATATGTGGATACGTCTAAGGTGCCGGGGCCTGTGTTCTTCTTATTGTTGTCTTCAATGAGAAAAGACTCCCACCCGACACAGCCCAGGGGGAGATAGGTCACATTGGTGGATGCAGGCTGGATATAAGAAAACGTGCTCCAAGGGCCCAAGGCCAGCTCTGGGCGCCCCCCCCGCCCCACCCCCCACCCCGGCCCGAGAGCAAGTCCAGCATTTTAATGCCTGGGATTTGGTCCAGGAGTTGAGCATGTTCCACAGTGATGTTTTTTATTTGACCTCATGCTAATTCAGAGATACCATGAAATCACTTTATCTTTTTGCATTGCACAGTTCACTCGTTATGTCAACAAAGGTTGAGCACCTACTATGTGCTACACATGTTGAGTCAGCCACATAGGAGACACCCTCGTTTCTCCATCCGTTTTCTGCACTCTATCTCTGAGTGGGGATGCTCTTTATTCTCTGAATGTTATCTATTTTTTCTCACCTCTGGCCCCTGCCTCACTCTGCTTAGTACCCAGGGGATAGCTTTTGTTCCAGATTCACAAATCGAAGTCCCGTTATTCAAATTCCAGCCAAAAGAACCAGTCTCCCATGACGAGTCCCCAAAGTCCCTGAGATGGATGTAAAGACCCCCTTCCTCTGGATCCCTTCGTACTAGTTTACTCTTTTTGTTTATTTCTGTGCACGGGCTTCTGGACAAGGAACCTTCTGACAGACGAGTTGATGCCTGCCACCTTCCCTAAGACTTGTATGCAGTTGGCACAGAGTAGGCGCTCTCCCAGTGGGGGAGGGAGAGACGTCGGTGAAAGCACAGGTTTCCCTGGTCTTACGTATTCTGCCGTCTTCTGCCTGCAAAGCCCTCTGTCACAGCTCAGAAGCCCAGAGACGTGCTTGGCCTTCTTCCTTGTCCTCCAGGCCTCATGTTTGCTTTCCCGACGCTACCATCCGCCACACCTTGGGTATCCTTCCCACAATTTTCACCACTTTGTCGCGCAAACTGCTGCATAGGTCAGCACGACGGTCTCAAACTATTCCCGTAAGGCCAGCTCTAAAAGGCTACAGTGTTGCTCACGATGTGAGTGGAAGTTATTCTGATGTAGGAAGTGGGCAGTAAATGTTAAATCCAAAAGCAGCAATAATTATTTCATACTGTCCCCAACCAGGGACTGAACCCACAACCTGAGTAATGTACCCGCTTCGCTGGGGTCGAACCTGTGGCCCACTCCAGCCGACTGAGCCACACCGGCCAGTGTAGGCTAAAAGCAATTTAATAAACAAGGAATCCCTTGAGTTCTGAATAATTCGAGTCAAAGTCAGTTTGAAGGAACAAGCGTTATCCCCAGCTAAGTTAGCACGTCTGCACATAAAAAGATAGGGACCAAACGTCAGCAGACCCCCGGGGCTGCCCTCGTTTGGGCCTTTATTTGACTGTGTGACGTCCTAGCCCCCCGAGCCTTGGCTCAGATGAAAAAATGGGGATGATCATTCCCTTTCTGCGTATTTCTGAGTTGTTAATCTGATTAAATGAGCTTAAATATAAAATATATATATATGTAAGTACAGTGTAAGTATATAGAATATTAGTTAATCATATAGTTATTGTCATCATTACGGAGCCCGAACTGAGCAGATGGCTAGCCCTCGTCTGTCACCTTGAGGCCAGCGGAATTTGGGATTGGACAGAGAGGACCTGAGGAATCCCCTCGAGGCTGTGAGACTTACCTTGACCCCCCAGGTTAACCCAGCCATCTTTTCCATTGCCAACCTCAGAATATCAAAGATTCAAGTCATGAGAGAGAAGGTGGGGAGTTTAAAGACTTCAGTAGAAACCAAGTGGCTGCAAAATGGAGGAGTTTCTTAAGAAGGGGGTAGGAATTTGATTAAAGGGAGACCTCTTTAACACGGCAAGGAGTTAGAGGTGTCTCAAAACAAAATAAACAAACAAACAAACAAACAAAACGCTTGCTCGTTTTCTGTCCAGGCTAAGAAATGACAAAGTTGAAAGGGGATTCTATAAAAAATACAGATTTTGAGTGTAGTACAGAAACAACATAAGAGGAACGTCCTGGAAAAACTAGTCGTCTTCGTTTAGAAAGCCGCCAAAGTCACGTTAGTCAGTTCCTGTGAACTAAAAGGACTTTTAAAGCACAGAGCTTTGCTTTTTATTCTTTTTCAAGTAGTATATTAAGATTTGGCCAGTGACTGAAAAATACAGCCCTACCTGGTCAAGATGTCTTTTTCAGGCCCAGAAGCGAATCACATATAAACCTTACTATCAAACGGTTTTAATCTTGTCATGTTAGCAAAAAGGAAATTCTGCTTTTTCTTTAGGTTAACAAGTACTTTGTTATGTGACAATGGCCTTGCATGCAATAAATTACAGCGCAGATAGAGGTGGAATTACATTGCTTGACCACAGTGTCTAACCTGACCAGGCCCTTGTTTAATGAATGGCTCTTCATTTCAGACTGCAGGGCCTTTCAGATAAAAAAAATAAGTAAAAATTTAAAAAGAAACCTAACTGTGTTCAGAGAGAGAGAAAGAGAAGGAGAGAGAGACTGAGACTCCGTGCAACAGGATTTTGTCATTCGTCATTACGTCTTCATTCTGACATCTTGGCCAAATATTTGCAGGACTGGTACCAGAAGCAAAGAGACCACCTCGAAGCACCAACTCCAAATATCAGGCGCTCCCCTCGATGTGTGGAAAAGCGTCATGAATCCTGAGTGGGCCAGATGACCGGCTGATTGCCCATATGACCAAAACCACATGGAGAGAGTGTCATTTATCTGTAACTAAGGATAATGAGAGACGTTGAGTTACCTACTTACTCTTCAAGTGATTATTGTGATCCTACTATGTGCCCAGCACAATAGTGCATTCTAGAGGCACAGAGATGTCGTGGAGGGGATCACAGATTAGTGGTGACCCCAGATGAGGGAAAATGATGATTCAATGTGATTGGGACTTCCAGAGAAGAGAATAAAGGGCGGCCGTTAGCTATGGGCAATGCCCCCAGGCTGCAAGGGAGTGTGGCCTGAGGCGGATGAGTAGCATTAGGGGAGATGCAGGAAGAGAGCCGTGGGACTAATACTTCTCTAAGTTTGAGCCATTTATTCTTCCCTTTCCTCTTCTATGTATCTACTGCTCCTGTGTTATTCGTGTACAAATTGCTCGTTATAACCTATAAGTAAGTTTTTGATTTTTACTTTAGAACTCAAACAAACAAACAAAAATTGCAACCTCTGCTGAAAGACTTGAACTTTCTCTGAAATGCATTTAACATATTTTTGGTAATTGGACGTTTTCCAATGGGTCCAGGAAGTTCTCTCTTGCTTTACGATTTTACCCCTCTCCTGTCACTCTGCTAATTGCATCCTAACACGCTGACATTTTTGCTTATAAATGTGAACTTTTCTGAGTGATTTTCAGGCTGCTCTACCCTGTATCTTGATGTTAACTTTCTAAAACTTAAAAAAAAAAAAAAAAAAGAGTTCTATCAGGGAGAACAAGTGAGCTACCTACCTTCATCCAGTTCCTGCCCTGCCACCCACTGGAGGTGTCACCTTGAGGTGGTGACTTCTCTGGATTTCAGATCCCTCCTTGAGTGCAGAATAAGTAACAACAGATGTTAATGACAACAACGACAATGATAGCCGACATAAAATGATAAAATGATCCCACAGTCATAAACCCAACTAAACAGTATTGCCCCAAAAGAAGCTTTTATGCAAAATTTAATTGATTGTTTTTTAAAAAAAAACCTTTTAGTTTAACCCTGACCAGTGTGGCTCAGTGGGTTGGGCGTCATCCCACAAAGGAAAAGGTTGCCTGTTCGATTCCCAGTCAGGGCACATGTCTGGGTTGCAGGTTTGGTCCCTGGTCAGGGCATGTGCGAGAGGCGGCCAGTTGGTGTTCCCCTCCCTCTCCCTCCCCCTCCCTTCCTCGCTCTCTAAAAATAAATAAATAAATGTCCGTAGCTACGTCATCCTATTGTCCATCATTACGCACACTTACGGCCCTTTTAGGGGACGGCATTCTTTACCGCGTTACTCTATTAGCGTTATTAACATCCCAGTGATAGCTTGCAGGCTAATTACGGATGCGATTTTCTCTGTAAAGTCATTCTCAGCTTCTAAAGCGCTGCTATCTTTGCTATAAATGGCAGGAATTTTCTCTTTTACCACAGTGCGTCCTTGGGATCTGATCTGCACTTATTAAATACGTGCTGTTTGAGGGCTTTTGTGCAATTTTTTTTTTTCAAAGGTCTGCGATGTTACTTGTATAAGTTTGGGTCCTATAGGGACAGGAGACAAGAATCCGAGGGTAGAAAGCCCCAAGTTTTCTAAATGTAGATGAGCACAGATTAAGAAAGCAGTAATTAATTTCCTTTGACCTTGAGCTGAAATTCCTTTCTAAAGCTGTCATAAAGAGAAAGAGGCCAGAGAGGAGAAGTGAGACTTTGTAACAATGCAATTAAACCCGTGTAATGAGGTCGGGCCTTGGACTTGTTGCAACCGATATTATTATAGCGATGAGAAGACCCTATATGGATGGTCGGATTTTTTTTTTTAATTCATGGGTATCTTTGTTTTGTTTTGTTTTGTTTAACTCTTTACTACCGGATATGTATTCCTTTGAAATATATAGGCATTGTGTATCACACATTCTCCCCCACCCCCAGAGGAAACCTTCAGTTGGCTTAGGCAAGTGACCTTTTTTATGCAAAGGAGGAAAGTGTAAGCAGAAAGAGTTCAAAATTAAGAGTCAAGACAGTGAACCGTCTCTTGTGTGATGACTCTTAATTTTCAGGTGTCTGCAGTGAGCCAAGGCCACTCCCTGGATCTAGAGCTCTGGTCTTGCGGGTCCTGCCGAATAGCTGCGTGACCTACGACAGGGTCCGAATGTCTCTGAGCCTCAGCTCATTCATTTCATCAAGTGAAAAGGATACCATTTACGGTATATCTCATAATTAACAGGATTGATTTGATCTAAGTCATCCTGTTATGCACGTGTCAGGCTTGTTCTCTCTGCAAATATCGATACTTGTTTGAGGCCAATGGTATCCGTCTAAAGCTTCCAGGAATTCCCTTCGGCAGCAAATTACGGTGATTAAGAGCATGAATTCTGTAGCCAGGCTGCCTTAGTTCAAAATCTGCTTTGCACCTATTTAATAAGCGTGGATCCGGTCCCAAGGAAGCACCCAGGGTAGAAGAGAAATTCCTACATTTAGCAAAGATAGCAGTGCTTTATTAAGCAGGGTGGACTTGGCAAGCTAACCAGCTCTGTGCTAGGGAACACAATGTCACCCTGTGGGCGAGGTCCCACCTTGCATGGTCCAAGCTTTCTGCGCAGAAGGCAAATGTTAAGTCCAAAATCGCCTCAGTGTCACAACTGTCAATATTCCTTGGTCCTGAACTTCAGACCTCAGGCAGGGGTGTCCAACCCACAGCCGGTCCGCAGGCCACATGCGGCCGAGGATGCCTATGAATGCGGCCCAACACAAAATCATAAATTTACTTCAAACCTCTTTTCTTTGTTTTTGCTCATCTGTTTTCATAACATTTGTGTATTTACTGTGTGGCCCAAGACAACTCTTCTTCTTCCAGTGTGGCCCCGAGATGCCAAAAGGTTGGGCACCCCTGCAGCCCCCAAAGTAGAAAACACCACACCTCAGGTGGCTAAGTAAAGACGGAGTGAGGAGAGTCTCCCTTGGATCTTGGATCTCATTCCAGATTGTTGCATCAATTGCTTTTTTTTTTTTTAAATGATCAAAAGTAAAGGAAATCATGCTTCACGGGAGGGCCGGCCGGGGTTCTCCTCACAGACTGGTTATGAAGACTGAGCCATGTCCCCATTCAGGACAACAGATGCCAACAATCAGAGTCATTGGTGTTAAAGGGACCTCAGCATGCGGAACCAGGGAAATGAAACAAAGCCTTCCAGCAGTTTACTGTGGGCGGAGACAAAAACTACCATCGTGAGGAAAAAGTTCTGCATCTTCACTCCGATGTTGGCTTATGTGAGAATTGAAAACAAATATGGAGTCATTGACGCACTCTGTGAAATTCCCAAATGCCGATTAAATGGAGTCCTCTCTCTACACACACCCCAACTACAGACCAACTCCCCCCTTCAGGAGAAACACCGGATGACCCGCTATCATTTTAGCATTTCTGGAAGTAGACAGGCCAGGGTCGGGCCCCTCTCTCTCCTTTTTTGCCTGAAATGCAAGGTACCCTTGCCCTGGGCTGGCATTTGTTATTTAACACTCTCTGTGGAAGGTTTCTTTTACATTGCAAATGCTGACTCCTCCTTAAGTCTCCTGAGTTGACCCTATGCCTTAAAACAAGGAATCGAGACCGAATGCCCTCATTAGTATTCCAGGAGGTAATGAATGGCGCTGAAATGTAAATGGACGAGGTGAGCACCTTCTATTCTGTAAAATAATTATCCAGCCTAATAATTATTTCCATGACTCTTTTTGATTGATTGAGAAAGGGCAAAGAGAAGCCGAGAATTGTCTCTCAGATCTGAATCCAAGGAGCAGAACCCCAAACAAGGTCGCCCTTTAAGTGGAAACGGCCGTGGACCGATGCTGTTTTGATGTTGGGCGGCCAGTTTACATGCATTTGTTTGCCCTTTGAGTCTCCCCGCACCTCCAGCTGGCAGAGAAGTACCACGGAGAAGGCCCACAGAGAACCTGTCTATTTCCAAGTTATCATTTTAGGAGCCAATATAAATGAATATATTGTAAATCCCCAAAGGGTCTTTTCACCCCTTCCTGAGCTGTCCCTGCACCTACAGTGTAAAGAAGTGGGGTAGGGGAGAGGGGATCTTTAGAAAAATTAACGCTAGGTTTCTGTGCCTGCACACTTTGGTGGCTGAACCAAATGCAATGACACCGTGGACGTGGTGTTTCCCTGGGCCCAGACCCAGCGCCCTCCAGCAGTTTTTCCTTTCTCATTCCCACTCAGTTTGTTTCACTTTTGATTTCTGTAACAAACCAGAATGAGAATTGTTTAGGAAATTAGAAACATCCCGACAACTATGAAAGTAGCACACAGTGTGTGTGGCTGAGTCAGTGACTCTGTCAGAACTGTTTTTTGAAACCTTTAGTGATAGGAAAGATTACTAAGGCCATGGCCAGGTAACTCAGTTGGTTAGTGTGTCACCTTGATGCTCCAAGGTTGTGGGTCTGATCCCTGGTCAGGGCACGTACAAGACCCAACCAATGAAATGCATGAATACGTGGAACAGCAAATTGATCTCTCTCTCCCTTTCTCAAATCGACAAATTTTTAAAAATTATTAATTGTTATCATTTCTCTCCTCACTCATTACTTCGTGTTGTCCCTGCTTTTTGTCTGGGACCAGCTGTCAGCTCAGTGCTTTCATTTCAATCGCCGCTTTTTGGATACGTCCCAGGCCCATCACAATGACCAGCTTCTCCAAAAGCCTTTCCCATAATCCCCAGTTGGTTGTCAGGAAAGCCCTCCTTCCCAACTCCATACCCTCTTTGTCCTGCTAGAGGCATCACTTGATGATGCTTCCTTAGTCAGACCCTATGGTATGGGCACGATGTCACATTACGGACCTACCTTTACTGCGCGCCCACCAGGGCCGAATAATGCCGTGGGAACCGAGGAGAAAAGACAGAAACCAGACTGACATGCATGGTCTGTGTTTTCAGGAAGCTCATAGTCTATCCGGGAGGCAGGTCAAAAAACAAAAAACAAACAAAAAACCAAGTAAACAAACCAATCAAATAATTACCAACAAGTTCCAGCTGGTGTAACAGGCAGTACTCAGATACCAACAGTCACTAATAGTATATTAGTGAATACATGATAAACAGGCCCATTTTTTCTCAGACACAATATTTAATGAAGCCAGCGGTCAGAGGCTGAAGATCTAGCTGGTGACCAGATCTCAGCCCCACTGAACCGGAGAGCATTTCTGGGCTGTGCTGTCCTTGCTGTGTGTTTCTGGTGCCTTAACTTGTATTTTTGGCTGTGAACAGCTCTAATGGAAGGGGGGCCTCCGACAGCAGGTTGAGTGAATGCTCTTCATCAGGATAGCAGTGGGCGTGTTATTTGATGGGTTTAAGTCCTGCCCCCAATATCTCACTGTGCTACCTTCTGGAATTCCTATATCTTGTGTCTTGCTCATCATCCATGTTGATTTTGCCATGTTCCTTTATTCCAGTCCAGTACTTTCTGCTTCATATCCCACCAGTGTTTTTCTCCCCTTCTCGTTTCCAATGGTTTTTCTTTATGTTTTCAATATTCTCTACCCATCTAGGAATTGCATATCTATCTCAGAATCTATTCGAACGCTACTCTTAATATTTCATTAGCATTTCACCTCGGGTTCTTGCGCATCTCTCATATAATTCAGGAATTTTTAGATGGCATTTCAAAACTTTTCAAATGCAGAGTTAATCAGTGCTTGCAATGCATAGTATTCTCCAATTAAGAAAATTAACTCTCACAAGTGCATAAAATAGTAATGCATTGCATTAGATATAAAAGAGACGAAACTTCTTCAATGTTGCCCTGAAGTTTAATTTTAGAATACTAAGTACATAAATGTTCTTACATGCATATAATTTATGTAAATAGTTGCTGAGTTAATGTCCTGTCTCTGAGTTAATGTCAACATTTAGAAATTACCATAACTGGTTTCTCCCGATCATTCGATGCTCTGCATTCATTGGCCGGGCAGCAATTCTCAGCTATGGCTGCACACGAGAGCCTCCCGATTTAAAACACAGGTCTCATTCCCTGCTCCGGAGAAATCAAATAAGAAGATCTATGCGTGGCTCTCTGGCAGTGGTATTTTATAGAAGTTCTCCAGGTAATCTTAATGTGCAAGCAGAGATGAACAGTGCAAAAAACAACAAACACGCAAATGAAAAACCGTGCATAGCTAATCTTGGAGAAACACAGAAACCCGTCAAAGGTCTTGAGAAGCTGGGACCCACTGTCGTGGGGACTCAAAAATGGCTAAAAAAAAAAAACAACAAAACACCTTAGATAATCTCATTTTACATCCCAGCCCCCCCGTTCCTCTCCCTGAAGATCGCCCCACAAATGCTTTCTCTGAAACAACAGGTCTGTTCTGCTCTTAAAGGGTACTGGGGGACGCCAGAGTTTTTAAATTTATTTAACACTGCCCTGCTTCCTGGTAGGCTTTGGGCAACTGGGGTAGGGGGTCCAGCTTCAAACCATATTTGTCCATTAGCGCCTGGCCTCTCCCAGTAGCTGAACCTCCAAAGTCCTTGGCTGTGAACACTGTCACAGGATGTCACTGTTGGTGACAAGCTCTGGGCTTAAGCAGATTTGGGTGCAAAGCCACACTTTGCCATTCATGATCTCTGGGACTTTGAGCCATTCCTTCAAAATGGACGGCCTCGCTTTCCTCCTCTGTGAAATTAAAATAAAGCCTGCGCCCTATTGTGTTGTGTTAGGTGAAACGTGAGGTTATAGGCAAAGGGCCAAGCCTTCTGCCCAACTCAGTGTTGACTGTGATTGGCTGTGGTCATTGTAACACAATGGTGCTTGGTTTTTTATTGTGATCCAGTCAGTTTGCTATCTAGACAAAATGTCACACAAGAGATGTCTAAGGGAACACCGACTGTAATTTTTAAATGAAGTTTATGGGATTTAAAACATTGAAACGTTTTTTAAGCATTATATCTTACAGCAGAGTACACAGAAGCAAGAGAATCAACTAAAATATGGCAAAATAGAGTTGAATGCTAGACCTTACTTTCCCTACAGAGACCAGTAGTTGAAAAAATTGTTTTTAAATTGGGTAAATGGTTCGATGAGTTTAAGCAGTTTACTAAAATGGGAAATAAATTCAGTGTATATGAATTTCCGAGACATTCCATTGGGACAAGGCAGAGAGCATTTGTGAAGAACAAATTCTAGGAACTTCAATCTCAAGTCCGATAAATACACGGGGATTGGCTGAGGTGGAGGAGAGGGTGGCCTGGCTTGATGGGACAGTCCTACAAAGTCACCAATAAAAGGGGAGTGTGGTTCCTGCAGGACGTGTTCATACCTGCGGCACAATTAGAAACACCAGACTTTTCCCCATAAGTTAGTTGAGGAGTGAATATATTTCTCACACTGCAGCTAAATTAGAGTGGTTTCTCCAACCCTAAAGTTTTCATCAAAACAAACCTATGTACTGCTTGTCCTAATCTAATCTAAGGTTTAAATCAGTAGGCAAACAGAAAAGATTTTACACAGGAAACTATTTCATTCATTTTCTTGTCATTCCCCAAGAGATGGGGGAGGGAAGGAAAGGTGATTGGAAGAAACAATTTTTTTTTAATGCTTGAAATATTTTTGTGCTTATCTTTTCACAATCTTGGTTTCTGAAGTTGTATCGTTCAGATACTGACATCTTACCTGATTGGGCCAAGCCATGACCTTAGGTACCAGTGAAATGACAGCTGTCACTCAAATACTTTGAAAGTTATAATCAGCACAGAAGTTAAATAATATTTCAACGACACCCTGTCTTTTTATGACTATAAAAATAGGAAAGAGAGACTCTCTCCCTGGTCACAAAATTGTGGCTAAAAGAAGTCTGAAAGTGCCATCAAAGACCATCCAGCCATACCCCCACCCCAACTTTTATTTTTTCCAATTTCCAGTTCTAAAATGGTGTGTGGACGCTTTGTAACTGATGTTAGGATCCTTTTTGCCCTCCCCAACATTTCCTTGCCAAGGATATCATTATGAGATTCTGCAGTAACAAGCATTGTTCTGCTCAAATTTATATCAATTAGTTTAGGACAGTAATTCAATTGGATGACCCACTGGATTTTGAAAGACTCGCGACCATGTCAAAGCGACGACCTTTTTCCTTCTCTTTCAGCCAAAAGCAATTTTTTAACAAGGAGCCCTGGAAAGAATTGCTGGTTTAATAATTAGTTATTGATCACAGCCAATGCCGTAGTGAGACCCTTGGATTAGTCAGAGACCGGCAAATCAGGGCACGGGAGTTTCCTTTGTCAAGATTATGAGGGGCAACAGAGAAGCAACGCATTGACAGAATAAAAGATCAAAAATCACTTAATTAGGTATGTTTTTGTCTTTGACAGGGGTTTCTTTTCATTCGCAGAAGCAGAACTCAATCTTTAACCAGGGTAGATCAAACATCAAAGTATCTACAACCACTGCATAAATATAAAGCAACTTAATAGTATAGCGCCGTATGAAAACAGTGCATAAGATCAGCTATGAGTTGAGTAGACGCGGAGACCAGGAACATTTCTTTGAAACAACACCACACAAAGTTATTTTGAGAAATTAACCCTGCTTTAGCCAGCATTTTTGCCTCGCTACAGATACCATTAACCCTCGTGCCCCGGAATGCCCATTAGAAGCCATCCGGACACATGCGCAAGGAGACCATAACAATTACAGACAGTAGCTTTAAAAGTATAATTGACTTTTTTGAGTGCTAATTCAGGCATCACTTTAGGGTTGCATAGAAATCCGCATACACGAGCCACTTAATGGAAGAAGAAACTTAAAGGAATGATTTTATTGTACTTTGAGAGGGGAAAATGTTTCCATTAGTTGTACAATTTCTTCCTAGTATGGGAAAAAAAAAAAAAACCACTGAAAATGTACAGCAAAGTGACAAGAAAGTCATGACTTCTGAAGTTCGAGGGTGGCTATGTCCAATCCTATGGCTGACGAAGACAGGGCTTCCTGGTTGCTTTATATTTAGTAAGAGAATATTCAGATGCAATCAACCAGACCCCTGACAAAGTGGCTATGGCCCAAAACTTTTTAAAGTGTATTTTAAAAATAACATTATTTTGAAAATGAATATGTGGATACAGAGCTGACGAATCAAATCACGCAACTCTTGTCCCATGATTTTATCTTTTGGGGGGGGGGGTCTCCTGGTCCCCAGAAAAAAAAAGCTCACATCCACTCATTCAGCATCCAGTTTTGGCAAGCTCTCATGGTTCGGGAGGGGAGAGTCACATCCAAATGTTGGGACTCTTTTGGGTCAATATTAACAAAGAGAGACACAACATGTAGCTTGTCGTTGCAAAATGAAAAACATGTCTCAAAAATTGGCTGTCCCCCTATATACCAAAGATGCTTACAGTTGATCGGACGGTGATTTGATTGGGATGTCACAACCCTGATTCAAAGTATCTCCTGGCTTCCAGCCGCTTTCTGATTCTCTGACATAAGAACTGCTCACCCCTTGAGCTGGGCCAGCGCCGTGGAATTCTTAGAGGAAGCAACTACAGCGCTCAAGTTTACCGCTTCCTTTTTGTTATTTTTTATCTCAACCTGATCTTAGGTGTTAAAAAGAAATTGGTGGCCATCGAGAGACTAATTGTTTTTATACACACACACACACACACACCCCTCCTCTGTAAAATGCGCCCAGCACCCCAAGCCTCGCCATGATTAGGGTGGCCCATGGGCCAGTGGCCTGGGCATCACCTGAGACCTTGTTAGAAACACACAGAATCGTACACCCCGGTTCAGACTGACTGTCGGAGGATCTGCATTTTAACAAGATCTCCAGGGGAGAAAGTCCAGTCTGAAGGCCTTTAAGGTCCCTTCTAACCCTCTTCTGAGGCGAAAGGAGAAAACAAAATGCTTAAATGTGAAAGGACAGCTCGACACTTCCAGAGTGCGTAAGAGACGGCGGGTATGTGTTTACCTGTGTATATTCTCACTTCCAAAGGTGTAGCTTCTTCGCACCACATCAGCAGATCCCATCTGAGCCCACAGGGCCCACGTTTAGTTTCAGACGCCCCGAGATGGAGCAGAATGAGCTGGGGCCCCTGCTTTTCCTGTGTCATCGGTCTGACTGAGAAGTTCTCCCCTGGGCTCAGGGTGAGGACCCCGTTACCACGAGAGCTCATCGAAACTCACATCCAAATTAGGAAACTGCAGGAAATACATAATCGTATCGGCCTTCTTTTTCCCAGCGTCACCTGATCTGTCAAGCCTGTCTTTAGTAGCCCCATGCCAAGCTGACAGCTCCCCCCGATATCTGGATCGGCGGGGACAGCCGCCCCACCCCTCGGAAGATTCGTTTACAGTAACTGCTGATGTGCCCACGGAGAATGAACAATGAAAGGCTGTCAAGCCCAACAGTCAGCCCTGGATGTATGAGTGCGGAGATGACAGCCAAGGGCCTCGGAGGGAAAACTGCTTTGCTGGAACTAATTAAACAGATGAAATTATTACATGAATATGCAGATGTTGTTTACATTTTACCATATGGTATTATTTCAGGTAATAACTCGCAGGAGAATCCCTTCCTCTCATCAAGAGGAAATGGGTGGCAACGCAGGCCCCACGTGTCACCTTTCAGTTGCTAGGCAGACATTGATAACGCAGGCTTGCTCTCTGAGTCA